>CM060181.1:18708122-18724252 GCA_030549775.1 Tamarix chinensis | reverse complement strand
ATAGACTAAAATAATATCCATCCCAACACCTAGGCACTTGTTAAATTTACTACAATTAAAACGAAAAAATATCATTTAATATTACACACTATGATGTGCGAACATAACCCACAAATGGTAGGGTGCCCTACCGTAGATCCTACGAAAGGTGCAAATGATCCTATGGGAGGGACACTATATGACCTACAAGTAAAGGGATAGTATACCCCAGGAAATAGATAATACACCTTCCAGGAGAAGTGGAGAACACTACACCTTAGGGTCGGGCCTTATCAAGAAAAAAATTAATTAGTTAATTTTTTATTTTCTTGGTTATTAAAGTTAATTTATTTATGGCATAAATTATCTTATTACATAAATGATCTTATTATAGGTTATTAGTTAAAATAAGATAAAGCTTAGTAGAATTTTATTTGGTCATTATGCACGCGTTACTATTTATGCGAACAATATTGTGAATAGTACTTAGTTATTAAGGATTAATTAATTATTATCTAATTTGTTTACTTAATGATTAAGTAGATTGTTAGAATATTAGTTGAGATTAGATAGAGTGTGATCATTTAAGATTATGATTTATCTTATGTGTGCTAGAAGATTCAGTTTGAGAAGGTGCGGTACAACTATATAAATCGTGCGTAATAAACGCAGCAAAATCATAGTTAAGTTGAATTCCTCTCATTGAAATCCAGTGTGAATTTCATTATTTTTGTTTACATTATCCATATGAATCATAAACTAGATATCTCTTAAATTATTTTATCTGTGCGAATGATATTTCAAAAACCTCTTGATTATTTTTAGTATGAGCATAATCTAGAGTATTTTGTGAGTGTTTGTCATTCACATCCATATCCACCAACCATAAAATCATTCATTTACCAAACCTACACTTCTGTCATGCATCATTTTGATGATGCAAAAGCATATTCTACATCTAGAGGGTACATTATGAACTACCCTATTGAGTGCCCTACAAGAGGTATGGAAGACCTTATAGGAGGGACACATGACCCTACAAGTAGAGGGACACGTGACCCTAAGGAAGGGTTGGTATGCCATATAGAGGGATCTATCACATTCACATTACAATCACCTGTAGTAGAGCTCCTCAATTTGGGGCACCTTCACACACTTTCATACAAAAATAATACTAAAATATTACAAAGCATCCCATGGAGCACCACAACCATGTTACCTATTCATTAATGCTCCTCAATATAATATTTATAAATAGATAAACATATTAAATTAAAATGGTAAAATTAATAAAAAATGATACCACACCCCACTCCCCTTCCCTTTCCCCTTCCCTGCTACCCCTACCCTCTTTCCTGCACGTCAATCTAATTTCTCATTTCTCCCTCATTCTCTCTCGTCTCTCTCCTATGTGTACCCCACACCCCATTTTTTTCACTCTCTTTTGCTCCTTTTCCTTTTTTTTTTCTTGCGACACCTCCCCTCCCCAATTGCTCCATGGAGCATCGATGCTTAAGGAAAAGTTTTAAAAACCTTCAACACCTTTGTTTTCTTCCTACTGTGAGGGGCATTAGTTGCTTGGAGGCTTTGAAGCACCCCAGCAATAGCCTATCGTGGGTGGTCTAAGGGTTGATATATGATATGGACGATTAGATTTATATTTAAATGAGTTATCTTATTAAATCTTAGCTATTTAGATTTACAAGTGTTATCTAATTAAATCTTAACATATAGGAGTTTTATCATTAATATTTTAGCTTGGTATTTACTATTCACGAATTACTATTTATGAGAATAGTATCGTGAATAATAATTTAGTCATTAAGAATTTTAATCTTATGTAGTTAATTACTTTATTAGTAAGGATGTTCGACTTGAGGAGGTTATCATATGCCCTATAAAAAACTTGTAATCTCATGTTTGATTGTCATATGTGTTGGTTAATAAATTGAGTTTTTACTCCTGAACCCTCTATACATTTTCTATATGGGCTTGAATAGTTTACTGTGTCAGGTTTTCAAATATAGTTTGAAGAATTAGTGTATTTCTTCATTCATATGCCTTACCCTAGGACCCTATTATTCGCCCATCATCATAAAATCTCATATAATCAGAGTATTTCTAAAATCAACCATCACACTGACTTGTGTATTTAAAATTAATGCATTGGTTATACTATTTTTGGTACGCAATTTAAACATTAAGAAGTGTTTAAGGGCAAACAAACCGTTAATCATTAGGCTGCGTTATTAACTAGAGGTTCTCACTTATAGAACCTTAAAGGCCATGAAACGGAGAGAGTGATTAAATTGATAACAAACCTTCCTGATAAACACAAAAAACCAAAATTCAATCTAGGAATCCCCAATTTATTGTTATGATGCGAAGAACAAGACATGGCCATCCATTCAATTTGAAACTCCATGAAGAGCATCAAATTGGCTACAAAGAAAATCCGAAATTCAAAAAAATAAAGCCCAAAAATAAAAATTCAAGTGCGGATATCATGAAAAACAGTTACCTTGTTTTTATCAATTTTCTTAACAGCAACACGATCGCCCTTCGATTTGTCAGTGGCAACATAGGTGTATCCAAATTGACCGTGACCCAATAATTTCCCAATCACATATCTCTTATCAAAGTCCTTATCGTACCCAAAATCTGTCCTTTTCCCACAAGAAACAAAGTTTTGTCGCCATTTTCCGTGCTGCGAATTCCTTTGCTTCTGTTTTGGTACAGGGGTTTCATCCTTTTTACGCCGATTCGTATGGTACGACACCCCTTGTCTGATACCCGGAGCTGCCGTCTGTGTAATTGCCTTAGTAGGTCTGTTCTGATTTTCTCCCACTACAGATGTGGTAGGGCCGCCTCCGGCCGTCGTGTTGTTGCTGTTTGATCCACTGACCTTGCTGGTGGAGAAGCAAGAACCCATGATTAATGTGTGCTCGTGGTCGTTTTAGGTGTTAAGTTGAGAGAGAGAACTGGCATTTAAGCAAAATATGCACGAAAATAATAGAGAGCTTTAATAGAGAGGCGATTGAAGGACAGGACAAAAGTGTGAACGGCTTGTGGCAGATAGGATCATAGAATCATAGAAGGAAGATGAGAAGAAGGGAGTGGTGGGAACCGGGGAGCCTAAGGCTCCGTTTGGATTGGGGTGAATCGAGGTAGGGGTAAACATTAAAAATTAACCTAGGTGAAGGGAATGGAGGTGAATCGGGGTGAATATTTTAAAATTCTGTTTGGATGATATTAACCTAACCTGGGTGAATCGGGGTGAATGTTTTAAGATTTTCGTTTAAATTGAGATGAATAAAGATTATAATAATAAAATAAATGATATTTATACCCTTATATTAAATAAATAAGTCATATTGAGGGGTATTTTGGTCCTATCAAGTCAAAAATTTACTTATTCTTTCACCTTCACCTCCGTTACCCCCGAAATCGGAGGTTAATAAAAACGAGGTTAATCGAGGTGAATGGAGGTGAAACATTAACCTCGATTCACCCAGGTAAAATTATTAACCTGATACCCAAACGGGGTGAATCAATTCATTCACCTCCATTAACCTCCTTCCACCCCAAAACAAACAGACCATAACTGGCTAATGGTGGTCAAAAAGAAGACTTTGAAAGTGGGGTAGAAATAGGGTTGGGGAGAAAATTTGAGGTCGTAAATTTTAATTTGGTAGTTTAAAATTTTGGTTAAGATATTTGATTTAATTTTAATTAAAAATAATAATTTAAATTATCTTATTTTTAGCAGGATAATATAATTCAAAAAAATATCTGATTTTTATTAACTATTTCAATAATATAACATAACATTATGGTTTTGTTGTTTTATGTTTTCTAAATTTATTTATTTTTATAATTGAAAATTTTATAATAATATTTTGATATATTTTTTAAATAAATTAAGATAACTATATGAATATAGATATGAATATAAATTAATATATGATCTTTATTTTTAAAAATCTTCATGCAAAAGTTATTAAAATTAATAAAATAGTATTTTTATATGAATATTGAATATATTTAAGTCCATTTTGTATCTAAAACATATTTTTTGTGTATCCGAGATTTAAATATCTAATGTAAATGATGTGTAGTAGATATTCAAAAGAAATATTCAAATAAATATGGATATTTGATTTTACATACATTTTGTAGAAGTTCAAAGTTCAAAGATATTTTTCATTTGTACTTGATTGCTTATTTTCTTTGTCAGAGGCACACAAAATGGCTTGTTTCTTTCTAGATTAGTTGGGTTCCCTCTTTATTTTGTTAAGGTAGCTTTAGAGTTGTCTTTTTCTTATTTTTTTAAGTGGGATATATAACAATGTATTTAGGAAAGGATACCCATCAATCCATTGGTAGGCTAGTCTATAGGGTGCTCAATTGTTATGCAAGAATAATAATTAACATTATCTCAAATTTAGATCAAATTGAGGTTTGTGAGGAAGGATTGAAGTCTCTCACCATCAAGCCACAAGCAACCCACTCTAGCATTGCCTTACTCATGTTCATGTAAAAGAAGTCATTCACACTTGCTCAAAAGATTTGAGGGCAACTTACAAAAGAATATTATCTCTATGGTATACCATCTAAAATATGATATAATTTGAAATAATAGTGCGGTTGAAATAATAATAATATTTGATAGAGATATATTATTTATATATGAAGTAATAATAGTATTTATTAACTCATCTAATCTTTAATATATATTGATAATATTAGACATTCTTTATTTAATAAATAGTGATGGGTTAGTATATTTAATACAGATATAAAATTAATAGTATATGATAGTTTAAATATTTGTTAAAAAAAATAATTGGGCATACTCATAAAATAGTAATATAATAGATAATAAAATTATAAAAAATAATATATAAAACAAACAACCAGAAATCTATTTGAACCAATAATATATTACCAAAGATACGCTTAGGTGAGGCTTACATGTACTTTTGTAAAAGTTTATTTTCATCGAGAGGCCCAAAAAAATGGTACATTAGGGTATGAGGACTACTTTTCTAAATAATTTTAGATATACTTCTAGCTTCTATCATCAAATACTACTGTGTCTAGGGTTGTTAATAAGCCAAATCGAGTCGAATACCCTCCGACTTTAGCTCAGCTTGTTTAAATTTTTATAGGCTTAAATTCAGCTCGAGTTTGAAATAAATCAAACAATTCTGGCTTGATAAGGTTCGTAAGGTGGCTTGTTTAATTTAAAATAATAATAATAATGAACCAAACCAACTTGATTATCATGATTTGATTCGTGACTTGGCTCGTTTGAAAGTTAAACAAACCAAATCAACTCATTTAACTATTTGACTTATTAAAAAGCTCATTTAACTATTTGGCCTGTTTATTATGTAAATTCTATACAATTTCATTCTATTAACGAACGAATCGAGATTATGAACGAGTTGAACTAAATTCTAGTTGGCTCATGAACAAACAAGCCAAACCTCCATTGGCTTGAACTCAGCTCACTTAGTAAACAAGCCTTGTTTGGATTTGATTTATTTCGCTAAGCAAACAAGCCGAGTTGAACTCTTAATGAGTCGAATCGAGATGACTCACTAGCTAACTTAGTTAGCCAACAACCCTAGACGTGTTAGTTATGTTAATTTCATTGCTTCTCGAAGAATATAAGAAGTATATATTTATGAATAGTTATTTTAATTTGCTTGTTTTTCAACAGCAAGCTCAATTAGAACTACAACTTCTATCCATTTTGTGGCTATTTTTATGTGTGATTAGGGATCAAAAAAGATCTAAGTATTTATTTATCAAAATAAATATGAAATAAACATGTGATAATTGAGATTTATAATTAGAGTTCACCATATATAGGTCTCTTGCTGGACTAAAAACTAGCCTTATGATAATTCATTTAAGCAATATGGGTGTCAATACTAGTTTTTCCTTATTGCTTACATACGTATATAGTTATTCATATATGCATGAATATATTTATGGACTATAAATTAAATATCTAGTGGATATGGAATAGAGTATATACAAAAGGACATATAGCATACTTCTCCCCCATTATATTTTGCACCCTTTATATATAAGTTGTTCTTTGACAGATGATTTTGAATATTTTTAACAATTTTACTAGATGATAGTATAGTTTGGTATGTACATTGTCGCCTAGGATTAAAGAAGCTTGTGCTTGACAATTTCGTGAAGTTATGTAAAGATGTATTATTCTTTGATAGTCAAATACATTTTCTTTCTTTTTCATTTGTGGAGGGTACATTAAGACTATATAAAAACTATGCTTAACATAAACGAGTACAATGATAAATCATTGAAGAAAATATAGATTAGGGTTCAATATACATGTCATGTCTTGATCATTAGATCAATCTTATTTGTGTCTAATTCTTTCTATTGATAGATAAAGAAAATTTCTAGCAAGCTACCTAAGAATATGATATTTTCTATCAAGTAAGTGTCTCATTCTTACTATTGATAGATAAAGAGACTTTATTGCAACCTACCTAAGTATATAATATTTTCTATCAAGTATACGTCACACTTTCTTTTTATCAATAATTCAAATTATCGTATTACAAGTTTTTTTTTCCATTAGCAATAATCTAACTTAGTTTAAAATGCATCTGTTGAACTCTAGTTTATATCTAATATACTTAGTATGAAGATATATGAGAATCAATTTGGTGTTGACTAGAGATGAACACAGGTGGCTAATGTTCATTGACATTGATTGTGCTCATTTTGCAACACAATTGTAATTGTGATGCAAAATAGAGGCAAACATGGGTGAATCGTGTCCACCAACATGGTCGTGTTTATGAATATGGAAAACTTGTGTTAGTGTATACGATCGCACTAACATGAACTTTTTTACCACCTTTTTATTTTTTTTTTACCAAATTGTATATACCTATTAGCTCATTTTAGGTATAGTTTACTCCTAGTATTTCATGTATTCTTGAAACCTAAGAAATGTTTGAGTGGATAAATTTGTTACTTTTGTATCTTTATTTTTATTCTTTTACCAATAAATTGATCGTCTTTTCCAAATCTCATGTTCTTACGGTTTTCTAGCATGAATATTTACACCATGAATATTAGATCAATATGCTCACAATGATGAGCTTCTAACATATTATTATATGAACATGGGTTCTTTTTTATGATTACATTAGGATGACAATTGTAAATTTTGATATTGAAAGTTTTGACCACTTGGTGAACTTTGGTTGGTGCAAGCCGAATATGAGGATCATCTTGATTTTAAATAAATAGAGGAAGGCTAAAAGTGTTAAGGCTAAGAATGTGCCTATGGTTGAGTCACTTTGAAGATTAATCTTTTGGCTTTGTCAACTATATATACATGTGTTTGTCTGATAAAGTTACTTGTGAGGTGGCAAAGGAGTTAATTATATCCTCCTTATGAAAAAAAGATAAAATCACTTGACGTAGCAAAATCAATTACAAAATGTTTGTTGTTTAGAAGTTGGTTGTATAAAGTAAAGCTAAATGATAAATACATCTTCAAAACTTATCTTAATGAATAAATTTTATGGACCTACAAAATATAAATGTCAAATTAGATGATGAGAATTTGACTATTCAATTATTATAATTAAAAAACCTAAAACCATCATTTTAATGATTTAAAATAAAAAGAAAAATCAATAGGACGAAGAGTAAAGAGCACTAAAACATATGTTAAGACATAATACCCACATAAATTTTTTTTCTGCTTCTTCTTCCTCACGCAATGACGACCATCAATAACCAAGCGCACTTAAGAATCTCCCCCTATCATAAATTTGAGCTTTTCTTGTATGTATAAGAGAAATTGACAACGTAATTAATGAAGAATTAGTAGATTGGTGATAAACTAGGTGAAGCAAAGGTGGAGGAGTATAACAAGAGGGATATCACAAGAAAGGGATCCTAGTGACAATAATATGTCAAAACTAAAATTCAAGAGTAAACTCAAAGGATTTATCAGCTGTAATTATACGGAAGAAAGGCCATGTCAAAATTTTTGTCCAAATGGGAAGAATGGTATCTCAATTACCGAATCATGTGAACAAAAGGATGATGTCTCTATTGCTCAAGATGATAAAAATGATGTTCTTTCAACCATTGACAAGCATTCCATGCAAACAGACAACTGGGTACTAGATGTTGAATGATCTTCCCATATCAATCATATTAGAAGTCGATCCCAAATCTATGATACAATTTGAGATGGAGTAATCTTGATAGGAAATAGTGTTCCCTTCAAAGTTGATGGTATTAGGGTAGTGATAGTGAATATGCATGATGGTGTTATTAGAACATTAACCAATATTCAACTTGTCTCTAAGATAACCAAGAAACTAACATCAATGCGTTCCTTGAATAGTAATGGATATTGTTGTGTTATTAAGAAATATTTCACAATGAAGGTTATTAAAGGTGATTTTAGTAGGGACAAGACTCCTAGCTAGATGGCCATCATTTTTGACCCCTAAGTGATTGGTTGGGGGTTTGAGTCTCGCTCAGTATATGGGTACCTTTCTCTTTTCCCTCACTTGCATATCATGTTAGGGAAAAAAAGGGTGGTCTTACTAATATGAAAGAAAAAAAGGTTGGGACATTATATGAACCGATAAGGATGAAAATTTAGGAGGCAGTTGCAAAGAAATCAAGTATGCTTAACTCAGATATTACTAGATTATAATACATGGTGTTAAGGCATGGCTGAACTTGCTAAGCAAGGTTTGTTAAACAGTTAGCACACTAGAACAATGAACATACATGTGCATTGTGTGTTTTAGAAGGAGAGTCGAGAAAGCTTTGTTGGTAGCTATACAGTAAGAAGGAGACTTTGATGTTTGATCTATATACATTTAGTGTATGTTTGGAGTAATATTAGTTAGTTGTTTTTGCTAGTTGTTAAACTATATTTAGAAATTAGTTTTACTAAAAATAATATAAAATTTAAAACTTTATGGTTGAAAAAAAATTTCAACATGAAAAGCTCAAGCAGGCATACTTCTGATTTACAATCCCTCACAAAAGATTTCCAAAGTAGACTCGTGGTAGTCAATCTTGTGTGTTTATACATTCATCTTATAACCTTAAGTTTAAAGAAAATTATAACAAGTTACCCTAGTTCAATTAATTAGTAAGGGAAAAAATATACTAAACATTCCTTGGTTTAGAGGTGATATACCGAACAAATATAGAGTCACAATCAGATGAAGGTCACTTGATGTAATTTTCCTTAAACTCAATGTTACAAAGTGAAATTCTAAAAGTATAGGGTTGTTAGGTAGAAAATATCTAAGATTAAGGTTGTTGGATACATTTATAAAAATAATAATTAATATATTTTACAGTTGTATTTTTAAGTTTTTTTTAAAAAAAATATTAATTTACTATAAGAAATATAATTATAATAAAACAAAATAATGTGATATTAAGAAAAAATCGCAAAACCACATCCAAAAATATTATATATATAATTATCCAATCAAAAACTTAGGATTATTTGGTGTATTATCCAAAAAAAATTAATAGATTTTATAGTTGTATTTATATGTTTTTAAAAATTTATTAGCTTACTATAATAGATATAAATTTAATAAAAAAATGTGACATTATGATAACATCCATAAAATTATAGAAGGAAACACATTAAAAAAAATATTGAGTAAAAATATATCATTCCCTACTTTTTGAAAAATAAGATCAATTTAATGAAAAACAAATATGCATGCACGCATATGCACACATGATTATTTGATTTATTATCCAAAAAAGGTGAATCGATTTTATAATTGTATTTTTAAGTTTTTACAAATTTATTAGTTTACTATAATAGATAAAATTTAATTAAAAAACATGACACTATGATAACCTCCATAAAATTATAGAAGGAAACACATTAAAAAAATATTGAGTAAAAATATATCATTCCCTACTTTTTGATAAATAAGATCAATTTAACTAACATATATAAATACTATATTTGTTCTTCACAGGCACACACAGACACACACACACACACACTTAATTTTATGATATTATTAGCAAATTATATTAAAATAATATAAACTTGGAGGAGGGAAATATGTATAAATAACTAAAAGGAATTTGATAGAACTTGTCACAATTGTTAAAGTATATTACTGAATATTCTTTTGAATTGTTTATATTATCAAATACTTAAATCATAGATTCACATTTGAATTAACAATTTGTAAAATAGGAAACACTCAAAACATAAATTACTTTAAATGGTTAATAGGGTGTTGACGATTTAAAATTATGATCATATGCTCAACTTATCTTACTTGTGCTTTTATCATATGGAAGAAATATAGAATATGTGTCTAGGTAAGTAATAAACACCCAACTATATAGTTTCAATGAAAAATAAAAAGATAATATTATATTTGGGTATTATGATATTTGATGGATTTTCAACTAAGTATTTTGAATAGTTTTGTAAAAGTACCATGATGTTTCTTGTTAAATTTTATTTAGTACCATCCTATAATTGGAATTTTCAATCTTAGATTACTATACTAATTAATATATTTTAAAAAAGGTTAACTACTACATATTTTTAAAAGTTACCGAGAAGTATTTTAATCATTTGGATATATTTTATCTTCTTGGAAACTTATAGAAGGTGTTTAAATAAACATCCCTATAATCTAAAAAAGATCCAATAATAATTCCAAATGCTTCGAAAAAATTTTACAGAAAAAAAATAGGATCTCTCAAGTTAGCTTGTAAACATGTAGGATGATAACAATTTTATTATTCATAATCTAATCCTAGAAATATATAGTAATAGGATGAACTATAGTAAAAATAAACTAGAAATGCCATGATACCTTTTTTTTATAGAATACTTGACTTTAAAAAGTACCTAAGTCGAATTAGGCTCAATATTATGGTATTTAAATAGAACTTATTCTACATTTCTTTTTTGTGGTGAGCTCCAAACACAATTAATATATATTTACAAAATAAAAACATTAAAAATAATACAAATTAAAAAAGTGCAATTTTCAAAACATTATTATTATTATTCTCAAATTATACCCTAAATAGATGGATGCACAAAGATATCTTTCTCCCTTTCATTCACTTTGATAGATTATCATATTAGTAGGAACTAATTTTACAACTTTCTTCCTTTTTTATTATTTAATATAAATCTTATTTAGCCAGTATGACATATTGCTTAACTTTATTTAGGTATCATGTGTGGTTGAATATTTCCACAAAAAATGTCACGATATTTTTAGTTTATTTTTATTTTTGTACCATTTGCTTAATTATGTAGATTTAAAATTATTAAAATAGTATATTTTTTTTTAAATATCTTTTAAAGTTAGCTTGAAAGTATTTTACTATTTCATTATTTAAAAAAATTATTTTAGGATTTGTTTATAAAAAAAAATAAAACATCCTTATAATTTCAAAATGTTTGTTAAAAATTCTATAAAAAAAATCAAATAAAAAATATTCAAGTCATTAGCAATTTAGCATACTATTAAATTAGATTAGGAAAGTTTATGATTGTAAACATTATATTTCTTTCACTATCAAAAACTTAAATATCAATTGAATGAGATTAAAGTAAAAATATTTTATCACCACTATAGAAATGCTCAAAGATTATCATATATATAAATAAAATTTATCCCAGTAGTTATATATTTTTATTTTGTGCATGTAGTTGCACTACCCACATGTCCACAAATCTATCGGTGTAGGAATCAATGTTCTATTTACAAGAGGTAATTATATAAACCAAGTGTGCCCACTTTTAGATTTATTACTTATCATTATAGTGTATTTTTAGTATATTTTAGTATACACATATAAAAATATACCAAATATATTCCAAATTATACTAAAAATATATCATGATTATACTAAATGTTTAAGTAATGCATCCAAAATTAGATGCATGTGATTCATGTAATAATGTATGTTTATTTACTTGTGGGTTTGTAGTTGTAGATATATAAGTCCTCAAATCATTGTACTTTGATCTATATATGTAGATTTTTTAGATAAAAAAAAATCAATATACATTTAATAATATTGTACTAAAGGAGGCTAAATTTGGCAAAATTTGACGTGAACATGACACTAACTTAAATATAATTAATTCATTCCAAACCAATATGTAACTCAAGTTAACTCGAAACTCAACAACATCTCAACTAGATCACAACTGAGCCTAACATTAACCCAACCTAGTCCTAAGCTCATATCGACTCGAATAGAGATCAACTAGATTCAATAACACCAAATTCAATATTCAACTCGATTTGAATTGAAGCATTGAATAATTTGATTGTTTTTCATATCACACACTCCATTTTCAAACCAATTCTAAAGTAGTGAATTTAGAAGCAAGAGGGAGTTGAACCCTCATAGTTCTTGATTGAATTATATACACTCCATGTATTAGATTTCAATTTCTTAGAACATACACATTGAGAATCATGTTGTAAATAAGAAACAACCATCAAAACCAATATCTAATATAAACATATCTATCCAAATATGAGAGATTTAGACCTAAAAAAAATAAGCTTCTAGAATTGAAAACTTATATATATATATATATATATGTTCCACAACCAAACCATGTGAGTGAAAGATTTAGATATGCAGATAGACACACCTGCATTTGTTTCGGATTGCAAGAAAATTAACTCACAAAGAATGATCGACCAAGATTAAGGAATCTCATTCACTAATTGGTAAGATAGATGTATATTCATTTTAAATTGTAAGATCTATAGATAGTCATCCCCTACTAGGTGGATTTTGTAAGTTTGTTTAGCTTTGTAATAGGTGGGTGATCAACAAAATCTCATTCACGATATTCTTTCTTTTTGTTAACTTCGTTGACTTCATGAGATAACAAGCCTTGCCTGAGTTAGATCGTGAGAAGTCATGCTTTGGGATTTTAAAATTCAGAACGCGTATGAGAAAAGGGGAAGGGAGTCAAGGAGCTCAAAAAATGGCAAACACCGCTCCTCTTGTTTTGATATGTGGAGTCTTAAATTTTGACGAGCTCCATCAAGTAACTTTAGTAAATTTTAGACAACAAATTTTTTTAAAACCTTCATCAAAGAACGTTCATGAATTTTTTAGGAGTTTTTTATGACGGTTTTCCTGAAAAACTATCATAACTTTTTTTTAATGCCTAGTCTTTATTAATGAATTTTTATCTAAATATTTTCTTCACACATACTCTTAATTTCCTATACATATATATATTATATCAGTCCTACCATAAACGTTATCTATTAGATATTATTAAATCGATGTATTGTTGTACGTAGTAGGATACAATTGCTCTTATTACAATAGTCGTATATAAGTCATCTCCTATTTTGTAGTATTAATTGCATATAAATTTTTTTGTACATGCAGTAACCTGGTAGATCATTAATAACCCTTTATTGTATATATTTACGAGAAGATGTACATTTTTTTTGTCTACATGATATTTGAACTATACAATGTACTAATGATGAGCCAAATACCTTCTATTTTATTTTTTTTTTTCCTATTTTTTTGACACATTACACTGTGGGGGAAGAGAGGTAAATATTTATGCACGGGATGAAAATCGACGTCACCGATACATTGGTTTACATGCAAACCATATTTTTTCCTACTATTTGATTTCGTTTATATATGCAAGACTTATAATTGCGTCTCAAGTACATATCATTGATATGTCTTGCTAGATACGTTAAGAATTATGATTATTGTAATTTTTTACCAAGATGTAAAATAGCACACTTGTGCTTCCTCCAACTGAATTGAGCATGGGTCCATCGCGTGCGAACTACATCTATATTTTTCATTATGTTTGCCTTTCATGATTACCTACAACAAGGCTGAACTAGAAACGAGCATGTGATAAATGAGATACAACACCATGACGGTGTGATGATTATTAGGGTTTTGAAAAAAAAAAATTGATATCTAAAAATATATTTTAGTAATCAAAGAATTTAATTTGACATTTATGATATTTAATCTGATTTTTTCCAAATAATATCATACTTTTAGAATATTTATTTTTAACTGGATTATTTAATCTGGGACTGGGAGGGTATATGATATCTTGCTATTTATTTCAATAATATATCATAATATTCTATTTTTATAATGTTAAGTTTTTAAATTTTATTTATTTTTATAATTTAAATATTGATAATAATATTTTAATGCTCGTTTTTAGATAAAATAGGATACTCATATGAGTATAGAAATAAATTTTAATTGATTTACACTACTTTATTTTCAATAATTTTTTAAAATTTACTACTTTTTTAAAAATGATATGTTTGTATGAATATTGAATATATTCAATATACAATTTATATCTCTTTTATATTTTAGAATATTGACTAATTTAAATATCCAATAAAAAGACTCATTACAATATTGGATTCAATTTTTATAGTACTTTAATTAGTTAGCTATTGTCTTGTGCGAGAACGGTAACGACAACTTAAAATTAGAAACGGAGAAAAATATGAAAAAAATTATATTTAAAAAAATAGAAAATATAAATGAAAAGAAAAGACAAAAAAATGATATAATATATATATATAGTGGTACGTTTGCGTGGTTCACAAGTTAGCCGAGGTATATTCGATTATCAAAATCTAAAATCGCGTTCCATCCAATTTCCACCCGCGGTAGTTTTCCTAGCTAGCCGACGGCGCTATGTAATCCAATACGCGTTTGATGTCAGCGGCGGAGGGGGTGCGAGCATAATGGACTTTAAATTATGGAAAGAACACGCGTTCATTTTGATCGAGTATTAACGTGAAACTTAAACGTGAAACATTTCCCTGGTGACATGCGTAGGTATTGTTTTAGCTTTGGAACTCTTTTCCGAACGTAAAACATGTCATGACGAATAAAAAAGTTTACTAGTTACTAGTCAATAATCTTGCTCCTCTAGTTTTTTCATATAGGAAGGATAGTATAACGAAGATTTAACGAAAGAGAATAGGATAGGAGCATAACAAAATGTCATGAAAGCTATGAAATTAGTCACAAGAAAAAATAATAATTTATTAGCTATATTACAATGCTTCTTTCTTTCTTATGAGAAAATACTTTGATGATACTCATAAACTCTAATAACACCAATTAGATAATAATTTACTTAAAACTAATATTTAAAGTTTAACAAATTAGCTCAACCTCGAGGATAGAATTTTGAGAACGGTTTTTGAAAAACATTGTTGTTAATTTGATTTTGTACAATGATTTTTCCCGAAACCATTATTAAAAGTTCAACTTAAGAAAAATGTTTCGATAACTATTTAAGAAAAAACCACCATAAAAATATTTTTAATGTTTTAATAACATTTATTCCTAAAACCCAGGGTCTAAAAGCTCAGTTTGAGATTTACATCACTTCATTGGACCTATCAATACTTTAGACTACCGGTTTTCATTTTCAAACTCCCCCTTTCTCTTACTATTGGTGGCCTCCTCTTCTCTCACTGCTCTTCTTCCAAACTCCTCCCCTATTTTTCAATCGTTCATAACTCATTGTTCCTCTTCTAGAGCCATGTTTTCCAATCAAAATTCTAGATTTTATCTTTGAAGAACTAGAAAGCAAGAGCATTTTTGGAACTAATCAGGAAAAAGGTGAAAGTTTTAGGGGGATAATCAATTGCTAGTGATTATTCAAATGAAATATGTGTTCGATTATTCAGATTTGGTGTGTACCACTAATTTTCTTCAATTTGAAGATCCCACCCTAGCTAGCCTCTTCTGTGCACATCTATATTATTCTTTGTTTGAATATGAATATCTCGAGCTTCGATCTGGGCACCCATGTTCGTTTTCATGCCCTAAGATGCTTGATGTCGAGGTAATCAATTGCTAAATTGAATGAACTAGATGTTAGATTTCAATGTTATTCTCCATTTTTAGCTTTCAATATATATATATTGCTTTTTCTGGTTTTGCCTCTTTGTTGCTCTCGTGTTGGTTGTTGATTTGTGGTTTGTTGCTTTTGACATCGATGGGTTCACTCAAGTCTAAAGCTCTATATTTTTCTCTTAAGGTTG
>CM060181.1:18062398-18103514 GCA_030549775.1 Tamarix chinensis | reverse complement strand
CCTTAGTTATAAAATAATACCCAACCTACACAAGAAGCACAAGTCACCCGTGTAAGAATACATGCATGTTTTGGTCTTCATTATTTTCTTTTGTGCAGCACAAAGAACACACCCACTATGCTTTTTGTCATTAAAAAAGAATATAGTTTCCTAGGCAAGCTTGCCTTTTTGGGGGGACTAAGAGGTTCATTCTAAACCTCAAGATATCTTCTTGAATTAGCATAAGTATAGTCAAGATTTGATCCAATTAACCGATATACTAAACATTACTCCTATTGGCACTATTATGGAACCAAAAGTGAACTATCTCCGTCACGGAAAGGAGCTTCTAGAGGATTTGACTCACCGCCAAAGCTTGGTTGGAAGTCTTATTTGCCTAACTATTACCTGACATCTCTTATGTTGTTTCAAACAATTAGTAAGTTCATAAAGGAACCAAGGAATCTCAGTTTATCTAAGACGAATTATTAGCTACATTCTTGGCATTCTCTCCTACTGGTTCTTCCCTTCGCTTACGAGCCTTTAGTGATGTTGTTTGGGCCAATTGCCTAGACACTAGGAAATCTAAAAACCCAATATTGTATGTTTATTGGCAATGCACTTATTTATAGGAAATGCAGGAAGCAAGACCATGTATGTTGCATGCTCTCAGAATATTAGGTTATGTGGTACGCTCAAGGAGCTTGGACTTTCTCCACATCAACCCATTACTCTGCATGCTAATAACACTATTGCAATTCAAAGTGCAGGCAATCTAGTCTACCATGAACAAACTAAGCATAAAGAAGTTGACTATCACTCAATCAGCGAAGCTTATGACCATCAAGTTATCATACTACCAAGTCTCCACTACCCTTCAAACATTTTCACCAAATCCTTGCCACATCGGTGGTATCAGTTCCTAGTTAGTAAATTGATGCTTATCGATTCACCAACATCAATTTGCAAGGGGTATAAAGGGAATTAAAAGCAGTCCTTCACCGATTACTGATGTAATTGTTGTCCTTCACTGAGAGTTGCTGCAATTATTCCATGGTCAAAGTGCTCATGTTCCAATCCATACAATGACCCCAAAGATGATTCAACTCAGCCTTGGGACTCTCTCGTAAACCCTTCTCCACATCATCTCCCTGGTATTTTGATTCTGAAGCTTCCCACCACATGACAAACAATGCTAATTCTCTTACCAATGTAAAGAAATATTCTGAAACTCTCAATATCTATACTATTGATGGGAATCATTTACCTATCATGACCACTAGTGATATTTCTTCCTCCCTCACAAATGTCTCTCTCCTAGCCTCACCACCAATCACGTTCCTGTTGTTAATTGGTTGAAAAAGATTGTAAAGTGGAAATTTCTAAATTAGGTTGTGTCAAATCAACAATCTAGGATGATGATTGCAAGGGAGCCAAAAGCGGGACATCTATTTTCTTTTCAATTTCCTTTATCTTCATTTTCGCTGAGGTTCATTCCTGAACATGGCATAAATACCTCGGGCAACCAAACCATCATGTACTTCACACTTTACTCAAATATGGTTTTCTTGGAAAGAAAGAATCGCCACCTCTTAGTACTATCCAGCTTGCTTGTGATTCTTGTAAACTTGGCAAAAGTAAAATTATACCTTTTCCTATTCACAAATCAACTCTAGTTCAATGCTTTTGATCTCATACATACTAATGTTTAGTGTATGGCACAAGTAACTTCTCATGCTAACTACAAATATTGTCAAGTTTATTGACACCCACAATTGTTTCACATGGATTTATTCTCTCCATTCCAGAGATGAAGTCTTTTTGGTCTTTAAAATTTTTCATGCATATATTCAAACCCAATTCTTTGCCAACATCAAAATTCAATAATGGAGGTGAATGCATGTCTTATTCATTCCAGGATTTTCCACAAAATAACGACACAATTTCCCAATGATCCTGTCCTTCAACACCTCAACAAAATGGAGTGGCCAAAAGAAAGAATCATCACTTTGTCGATGTTGTTTGCACCCTCTTCTTAGATTCTATTATGCCCTCCAGATTCTGGTGTGAAGCTCTATGGGCAATTGTGCATCTTATCAGACATCAATAGATTATTCTCTCCCTCATTCTCTCATGGATCACCTTTTCTTTGGTTATTTGGTCGCCCTCCTAATTATTCTACCCTTCGCACCTTTGGTTGTGTTTGCTATGCCCCCCCAATTGATCTAAATAAAACAGTCATTGATACTCCTCATGAGACTAATGCTCGCTGCTTACCCTCTAATGGCTCCCCTTCATCAAATCCTAGTTTATATCGTACTCCTATTGGCATCTTGGTTTATCTCACTATCACTCGCTGCCTAGATATTACACATGTTATTCACGTAGTCAGTTTGTTACCACACTTACTACAGTTCAAAGGGTGGTAGTTCATTGTAATCTTCAATATCTTTAGGGCACTCAGTTTCACAATCTTTTACTTCCATCTTATTCATCATGTGAGATGTGTGCATACTTTGATGTTGATTAGGCTAATGATTTTACATATCATAATTCAACCATTGGCATATGAAATCACTTGGTAAAGTAAGAAGCAAGATGCTATTTGTAGATCTACCGCAAAACTCTACTACTCTTGAGATAGTTTGGTTATATTGGTTGCTTGAAAATATGAGTGTCCATCTCTCCCACCCTACTCCATTATATTATGATAATACGAGTTTTATTCACATTGCACGAAAGTCGGTCCTTCATGATCAAAGTAAACATAATGAGATTGATTGTCATATCAATGGACACCATTTCACCATGGGATTATCTGCTTGTCATTGGTTTCTTCTTCTGCCCAAATTGCTGATATGTTTCCCAAAGCACACTCTTCTTTACATTTTCGATTCTTATTTAGCAAACTCTCAACGCTTCTAGTAGCATCGTGAGTTTGAGGGGGTGTTAGATTATATTAAATTTGTATTTAGGGTAGTTTTCTATCTAGTTCTACTAGTTTTATATTTTCCAATACTTAGTTATAAATCCATATAAACTCACTTATGTATTGTATTATTCATCTTTTCAATAAATGAGAAAGACCTAGCCTTCTCTCTTCTTTCTTTCACAATCCCAACAGCACCAATCTTGAAAACAGCGATAATTGGTGTTATACCATTAGGGGTTCCGGTAAGGAGTCAAATGACGGCGATGATGCTGAGTCTGAAGAAGATTCAGGTGAGGAGGATGTTGCTCCTCTCTGAATTGAGGTTGTTAGTTCATCTATCTCTCGTGTCAATCAAAGATTATGAAGTGTGCAAGCTGAACAGCACAACCAAAAAGAAACTTTGCATTTGATCCAAAGTATGGTGCAGCAAATGCAGAACCCACAGCTCCCAAAGCAAGAACCTCCATCAGTGAGTCAGTGAGTTGGTGAGTCCCCTCTTCCTTTCCATGTCCTATTTTGTTATCTGCACTTTGGGCAATGCAAAATCTAAGCATGGGGGAGGGCATTTAATATACTTCACTTTTTCAGCCAGCTGATTCATATTTTAGGATAGTTGATATATCATCTAGGTAGCTAGATAAATAGTTGACTGGTTTAGCATGCATTCTTAGAAGTTTAATGACATGGATAAGTTAAAATGATTATATATTTTATGTTCCTTTGAAACATGCATATTCAAATTCAGTTGCCTTCAAGTTGGATATTAAATCTTACTCAATTATGGCATTATCTGTGGGAACTTCAAATCACTTGCCTTGGCTTATCGATATTATATATTTAGGAATGGCTTTTATCTTAATCCATTATTAGTACCTAAACTCCCATAGTGACTCCTACTACTATTTGATTAATTCAGGAATTGCTTTTATCTTAATCCATTTAATAAGTACCAAGACTCCCATAGTGACTCAGACTACTCACTACTCTTAAGTTATTGGAAAATTACTTGACCTTGCAAAAAAAAAAAAAAAAAAAAAAGGTTAACAAAAGTAAAGTCCTAAAGTGTGTTGCACCAAGTACTTGGCACCGCATCCCTTTTTTCAAAAAAAATAAAGAAAGAAAGAAAATCAAGTACTTCTTTGATACCTCATGTAGGAAGACTATTGACACATGTGATGAGGTATATGCTTCTAATGCAACGAGCTTTAGGTAATCAAGCGAGGGAAAAAAAACATTTGCAGCAATTATATTTCAACATAAATGGCTCACACGCTTAAACTTTTGCACAAGAATACTCACATAAATTATTCTTATGCTGAACTTGTTGTATATGATTTTGGCATCCAACTTTAGGCTGAGGGATTTGTTGTTGCATGTTTTCACTTGGGAGCATCTAAGTATGTAGCATCTTTAACTTCTTCTATATTTAAAACATTCTCTTTTCTATTTTGCACATTGATTAGTTCTAGCTTTAGTTGGCGGCAAGCAAAAGTCTAAGCATGGAGAGTTGATAAATGAGTTTATTACATACTTTTTTAGCTCTTACTATTCTTAGTTTGCAAGCATGTTGATATTTTTTGGATTAGAATTAGTGTCTTTGTAATTGGATACTGCTTCATTTTTTATTTCTTTCACAATTACATCATCTTGGACAAAGAGGGATGTAAAACAGATCAAAGCGAGATGAAAATGAGCCTCAAACCAAGATAGATGATGGCTTAGCTTGATACCAAGCTTCTTAAGATGGGAATTCTAGATAGGATCAGTGGGGCCTCAAAATCAGATCATAACATAAGGTCCCACATAAACTATAAAAATGTAACCTCAAAATACTCGTATGCTACAAAATACCATTCTTAAAGTTCAAGAACACTAAAGATACATTCTTAGGCTCTCATTGAGCTGCTAATTAAGTCATAGCAACTTCTGTGCAACACAAATTGTCAAATTAATTTTATATACCAGAAAATACATCAAGTCAAAAATATATTAAAAAAATTGTCAAATAATAAAAAACACAAAAATAGCAGCAAAGATGAATGGTTACACAGATAATATGATAATATATTTTATCATTCAAGAGAATCAAGACTATAAATATCAGAAACCCAACAACCCCATAAAAGAATTTAAAAAATTATTATGAACTGAATAGAAATTAAACAATAATCACATTATAAAATTTATTAGGTATCAATTTCACAATATAGATAGAGTTTTAACTTATTCATGGATCTTTTGTTTCAACAATCAACATTATTGTGTTAATGGTATTTTATTCATGTTTTGTTCGCATCCACTTGTGTTCAAAATATGGTATGTAGCAGAACAAGAAAAAAGGTCAAGGTCTAGAGGTTAGAGAAAAAATATATCATAAATTATACTCATTCTACAAATTTTTACCTAACATCAGTATAGGATCATAAAATCCAACCGATCATACGTACATAAGATCATCCTACCAAGATTTTACAACTTCATTCTACCTAGGATTAGGATCACTCAATAGCTGTTGGATCGTAGTAATGTAGACTTGTAAGATGCTACACAATGTAGCTTTGCCTAGGAGCACAACCGTGAGAAGAAGGAAGCGAAATCCCAATCCCAATTTAGTAAACAGCAAACCCATGCTTTTTCAGATAAAAAAAAATGCATGGCCAATGTTTGATTAAAAGCATGCTGCTTTTTCATAATGGATCCTACCATGACAGTCACCTGCAAATTAAAAATAAGAGAAGACGCCTGATATCCTGCAGGTTCTTCACACAAGTTCAAATGAAAGTTTTCTCTCAGTGTTTCCTATCAGACCTTATATCCAAAACACAATTCTAACATCAGATTTCTAGTCTGAAGATTTGTAAACATTCGAATTCAGTGATTGACGCTTGAACATCTTCAAGAAACTGGTTTTATTTTCTAATCTACTTCTCTTTCTGTTTCATTTATGCTTATTTATATTATTATGCTTCTTATTTCAATTGCGTTTGAGTAATTTCTTATTCTAGAATTAAATTAAGTCTAATTAGGTAATAAAATGATGAATTAATTTGATTATATTTACTGATTGCTCAATTTCATCATTCAAGCACTAGCACTTTAAATTGGGTCAAATTGTCCAACTAACAATTTAATAGACATAAATTGTTAATTTGAGCTGAAAGGGGATAATTAATACCGGACTTAGCAGTTGAATGAAAAACGTCAAATCACGAAAGTATACTGGAGTTTCTTAGGAGTTTGATCCAATTTAATATCACAACAATAGTTATTAGGTTGAATTAAATATGATTTTTTGACCTGAAAGAGACTACCGGTCAAATTAGGCTAATTTCTCTTGACAATTCAACCAAATTTTCATAATTTGTTCATCCGTTACAATACGAACTCACAATTAAAATTTAATCCTAAACTTTTTCATTTGATTGAATTATTCTTTAATATTAAATAACATTCACGATTGTTATATTGTAGCTTTAGATATCAAACCGACTATTGAACTGTGGTATTATTACTAATTCACTAGATTAGTGGTTTAGATTGATAAAAAATATAAAATATGTAAGAAAATTGTACTATATACAAACTTGATTTGCTCTTGATCAGCCAATTTTTTACGGATTCATCGGTTCTCACTAGTTGGGTCAATTCTTGGCTGGATTTGCTAGTTATGGGATCTTGGGGCCTGGTACATAAAACCTAGCTAGTTTACAGGTCAAGTTGATCGATTCAGACCAGTTGTAAAAACTACAGTAATACCATTATCACGTCTTCGGGCCGATTTTAAAAACTACAATGATACCATTATCACATGCCTTTTGACTAATGAAAATCAAAAATTAGCATTGAAGTTCATATGGTAAGCACCTTTGATGAACTATAACGAATCTGTGCACTTGTAAATTAGACACATCAAAATGTTAGCACATAATTAAATATTGGATCCAATATGCATTATCGGCCGATAATTATTGAATTTTGGGTTAGCTAATATGTGAAATTGGCAATACGCGACAGTTTTAGAATTTTACGTATTTATTAGTAATGTTTCGGTTAACAGCCGATAATTTACCAATATTTGCTAATATTTGTTGTGGAAAAAAAATAAAAAAGTCACACAGCAACAATCACAACATATAAAATGTTGTTTGCGATACCTCAACCGCAATCGTAATTGTTGTTTTATTGCTTGAAAGTTGGGTGCGGCATTATATAATATATGATCGTTGACCTAAAAAATGTATGATGCAATCAACACAACAGACAATAACTACATATATAATCTAATAAAAAAATAATATATAACTTTCTGTGATAAGAGATTTATAGTACATCAACTTTAAAATAATATATCAAAACCCAACATATACAATCTAATTAAACAATGATAGGATCGTGGGTTATGGATCTAGTTATGGGACAATTGGAAGAGGAATTGGGGTTATTTGTTAATTAGGACTTTGGGTTTTTAGGTTGGGGACAATAGAAAATTAGGGCAAATGGGGAGTGAGGATGCAAGTGCTGCCACCACATTCTTGGTGGCTGGTGGTTGGCGGCAAGGAAGGCCTCCTAGGGCCGTGCAATCGTTAGGGAAAGGCTAGGAGAAAGGGGCGAATGCCAAAGAGGGGGAGAGGGGTTGCAATAGGGAGGAGAAAAGGGAGAAGAAAGGGAATTAGCTATGTGTTAATTCTCCAACTTGTTTATTCTTGAGGCCTGGCCTCTTATCTATAGTGTTACATGCCTTGGGGACCAAGCCAAGGTTTTCCTAGGAGTATTCAAGCCTAATAGGCCTATTATTAATAAACCCTCTTAACCCTAGCCCTAAAACTTAAAAGTTTAAATTACTCTTAGCCTACTAAGAGTTAAAACAAATTGAGACCAAACCCATTCAGCTGAAAGCCTGAAAACTAGTCTAACCCGTTAGGGCTAAAGGGGTCTGATGACTGGCCTAGACCCAATTATAACTCCAACCTACAAAAGAATCCCCAACCAAAAACAAATGAGCGACCACACTGGAGTTTTCATATAATATTAATTTCATAAGTATTAAATATGGATTGGATCATGTGATACTATTTTCTTAATATATTTTTTTTTCTTATAATATTTATAAATTATTATCTTCATCCTAGACTATAAAAAAATTGGGCACATGACATTCTCAAAATAAATGTTGCACTCGTATGGTATCTTTATGCTACTCTTTAACATGTGGTACTATTATTATTTACATAATTTTTTTATTTGTATAAAAAAATATGTAAGGAAATGATAATATAAGTAATTAGTAGCACGTAGAATAGGAAGAGAAAAAAAAAATTAACAGATATTTTACATAGTTAATGATATTTATTAGTAAATTGGTCCCAACCAAATATTTATTAACCATTTATCTGCAGCAAATAATAAGTTCTAGAAATTATAGAGCTTTAAAAATATCTTTCCATTACCCTACGGATCCCCACAACATTATATATAAACAACTTGCTAACCACATAAGCATTAGCGGCCGACTTATAACCATGTGCGCACAAGACATGGAAAATAGATAAACCTTCGACTTTGAGGGATGGCCCTTCGACGACGCCACTAATAGATTCAGAGATCTAGTACCATTAGAGGTAATCTTAATAGGATCGTTGAATTAGTTCTACTTCCATTGTACTACTAATATTTTAATACAAGATCTGAAGCATGAGATATGTAGGGCCTGACCACCACTCTATTTTTTTTTATATCTCCTACTCCACGTATGGCCAGATTGATATTATAGCCTGACTAATTTGTATTCCTATTATTTGGCTTGTATTTAACCGTAGATCCAAAAATAATAATAATAATAATAATAATAATGGACTATCAATTATGGTTCGTGAGACATTGAAGCTCCATTAGGAGATGCAAAGGCTTTATATAATGCTCGACTCATAGAAACATAAGGATGTAGACTATATACTAATATTTATATATATCGTACATAAAATTAGAAAATCACTTGGTTGCTTCGATATGTGTCAATGCAATGCCAATTTCGGTTTGCACCAATCCATTACCTTTTAGTTTGGAGTATGAATTAAATAATAGGAACTTAACTAATCCAAATACTATTAAGCTACAGGTTATACATAATAGTAAATCTTAAATTTCATCCTTTAGTATCTCATTGTTTATTCAAATAATCATATATATACCTAATTATTTTGGGTCTAGGGGATTATATATAAGAAATAGGTGATAAATTACAAGATCAATGAATTTAAGGATTTTAATAAGTTGGGTCTAAGACGCCTATATATACATATTTATTTAATAAATTTTGAATAGCATTAATAATATATTGGTGTTTACTATAGGAAAAATCATCTAGTGAACTTTTGGTGATCGAGTCACACTTCAGGTAACCTACCTCTTATATATCTTGATTTAGTCTTATCAAGTGTAGCGGTTTAGTTTATTGATTTTTGGAATCCAATTTCTATTCTTTTATTATTTGATTTGCAATATGATTAAACAATGGAATGCATGAGAGTTACTTTGCATGTGAAGAATTGGACACCTTATAGAACTTGGTCATTAGTAATGGAAGATTACTTCTTTTCCTTTGTATTACCATTATCATCATGTACTGACTTTGTCATAGGCTACATTGTTGAACGGTACAAGTTTGATTTACCGAAGGTGTATTAATCTTGTTGGTGTATTTGATAATCAAGTAGTGTTAACTTTTCCTTTAGTTATGTTATACTGTTAAGTCCCCCTAGATCTTGGTACCTAAATAATTCTAATATTAATTATTTATTAGCTACACGTTGAGTTTGTGAAAGTTCATTATGTTCTTCATGCTTATACATTGATTATATACACCTAATAAGGTCTTAATTTATATAATTATATTAGGATTAGTCAATAGTTGTCCTTTCAAAAAATTTTGGTGCTAGGATGATAGTAATTTGACCATACTAAGGTGGCATTAAGTCATGACGAATAGATATATTATAGGTTTTAAATTACTTGGTATATTTAGTATATTTATTCTTAGCTTATTTGTCTATAAAGGATTAAGTTTTGGGTTAAATAAATTATTTAGAAACATTGATTCGTGGCTCGTTGGTTATTCACCTAATTGATGATTAAGTCCTAGAAGTTTATAACTTAAAAGATGATGAGTTGAGATAAGTGGATATCTTTGGGATTGGACTTACTAAAATAAGTCATATAATCATTTAATTATTATATTTGTTAGTACTGGAAGCTATTTGTTATTGACTTATAGGACCATTATATAGTGAGCTCAGATCAATTTACACTACAAGTAACCAACTTACTATTCAAACTACTCATACGTAAATTACCAATTATATTTTGATATATGTGATATCATTTTTGTATTGTATGACTTAAGGTGCATTAAAATGTATATATATGGTATATATATATAACCCTTATTTTAAAAACTTTCGTATTTTGTCAACATGAATCTAAATTTTATCTAATAATATGAATTTTATAAATATAAGTTATATATATTTTTATAAATTTTTTTTGCTAATTTATTCGAAACGTATACAGGGTGTTTATGTGACTTTATATATTATTGGTGATCATAAGAAATTATGATCTATGTTGACTTACAATGTTTTAATTTATATGTACACGATCTTTATTTCTTATTTGGTATTGAATCACAATGATGGTTGATTGGTTTCTCACCCAAGTGGTCAACTCTTTACGGAAAATGTTCAAATTAGAAAGTGGTATTGTAGAAAATCTTATTTAATAAAAGTAATATTTATAGAAGTTGCTATTTTGGAAAATACCAAATATGGAAAGTATTATTATTGAATGGTGATTAAATAAGTAATGAATGTAGTTGCGTGTTTACGATGTGTTATATGGCCACCTTGAATAAGATACTAAAATTTTAAAGTGGAAAATGAGAGTGAGATAGAGTCATTTAGGGCTAGCCTCCCAGAGTTGGGGATCGCTAATAGACTTTCTTGGACAGCCAGTAAAGCTCTATGGCTACTCTATTAGGATCTTTAGACCTCTTAGGAGGTGTGCACACTTAATGACTAAATGACCGAAGTTAGATTTTGCCATTTGGTACTAGAACCACAGGGATTTCCAGTAGGTGGATCTCATGGTTGGTTTTGGCTATTATTAAATGTTTTCATATTTATTTGCCAGATGACCCTCCTAGTTGAGTTTTACTCACTCAACAGATAAAATTGAATGGAGTGTTTATGTGGTTACGAATCAAAGGGGCTTTATAAATGGTGAGCTAATAATTGCCTTAACATTTGACTATTATGTATTTGTGTTTGATGTACTATAGTGATGTTATAAATCATAATCTCTTCCTTATAAATCATGGGTTATATAGTTGTTTCCATAACTAACTTGTTACTATTTTAAAAAAGGCTATGATGATCCATGATGTATATGCATATTTGATAATGGATGCATGATTGTGGGACTAGTCGAGAGGTAGTTTAGCTTTCGAAGTTCTATCTTTCGACGGCGTAGATTTTAAATGTAATGGAGTTATTCAATTTAGTGATCTATCGTCAACAAATTTCAACATTGTTATCTGACTTTATAATGGTATCTTGTTATATTAAGAATGTTGTGGAATTTTATTTTAGTTTCAATTTTAAGTTTTAGCCTTAGCATCTAGTGTAAGTGGAACAATGGTGTTTACTTACTACCCTCATTCTCGTTCAGCTTCCACATTGTTTTCTAAGTAGTTTGTGTTTTAAAAATGGAGGTGATACAATCACAATGTTCCAAATTTAGGGGAGGGAAAATCGACACAAAATAATGATCAAGAATTAGCAGCAGATATAAGTTGAATTAAGGAGATCAATTGTTTTTTTCTACCAAAATTCGTCATACTCTTTTAAAATGTACAAAAAGATCCGAGCTAGTGTAGTACGCATCAAAAGTAAAGTTTTGTGCTCAATTATGATGCACCCCAGCAGATGTCAGAATATCAAAATAAGGCTAATCTTGATTAGTAGGCAGAATAACTCTCATTTAAGCTTAAACTAAAGTAAACCTACACCTTGTTGGAAGATTGATAATAAAATGCAGCTGGATAGCAGAACATTTGATTAGTTGCTTATGAACATTGCAAGACAGTCAATCCCCACAAGGTACAAAACAATGAAAAGGAAAGATATTGGTTGGTGCTATGCTGAGCTATGTCCCATGCAGTAATCATTGCGTGAATAAGTATATATTTTTTTCAGAGGCACTGATGCTAATGACAACTCCTGCAGCTGACATCAACCAAATAAATTAATTGTCTATCACTAAGAGCTTGTTTGGTTTAGCTTATAATAAGTAGTTTTTAACAAAAATAATTATAAAAAGTAATTATAGATTACAATGAATGTTTGGTTTTACTTCTTAAAAATTATTATGAAAAAGTAATTAACAAAAATTACTTTCTATAAGTATTAAATCAAAAGTAAGTTTTACTTACTTTTGATAATTACTTATCTATATCTGCGGCACAGTACATTTTTAAAAAAAAAATTTCGTTCATAACACAGAAACCTTCTTCTCTCTCATATCTGTTGTTCCCGAGCTGTCCCACCACCATTTTTGCTGCTCCCATTCTCTATCTCTGCAGCTCACGTCCTTCATTTTTGCTTCTCGTGGTCGCCACCAAGATTTTTGCTGCTCACGTCCTCCATTGCTGCTAGTGACTCGATCTTCGAAGATTTAGATCTGTAATTGTTGGGCTTTGATTCTGCTTTCTCTTCAAATTCCAGGTTCGTTATTCTCTCCATTTCCTTCGTCATCTTTGATTTTTGTTTGTTTTTTTTTTCTGGGACGACAATCTTGCTTTGGATATCCAGTAATTTGGGTGATTCATTTTTTATGTTTCAGTAGATTTTCATTGACTCTCATGTTGTTGTAATCACTTGGCTGCTTTCTTGTTACCCAAAAATGAAAGAAAAATAGATATTCAGATCTAAGATGTTTCGTTTCCAGTAGTCCAGAGCCTCGCCTTTACGGAGAGCTGTTTTAACGCCTTTAAGGAGAGCTATTAGTACTTTAGTTGTTAATTTGTTCCTTGCTCGCAGTCGACGATAGGAACACCCTGGCCCAAATTAATCGTCAAATGTGAATATTGTGAGTTCGGAGCCTTTCTCTTTTGAGGCGGTGCTGCTGGCCTGAGCTGGACGATTGATTTCTTTAAACACTGTCTGCTCGGCTCTAGATTCTTGTACGCCACCATCCTCTTGCTCTCTTACTGTTAGCCAACTCTAAACTCATGGCTGAAGGAACAGAATATTTATAGTTAAATAATACCAATCCCTGGGTGCTCATATCCAATTGTTTTATCCGAAACCAAACAAACTGTTTCTGATCTTCCTCCAAATGATTGGATTGCTTTCCTCTTTGATCTCAGCGTATTCCTCCTACCCTTTCATCTTCTTCCTCATTGGTAAGTATTATAAATCAATCCTATTCAGACCGTCTCAATTGCACTGTTGTGAGTAAAACAGAGCAAAGTTTGCGACATGATCCGACTGAATTTTTTGCTTTAGGTGGTGATATATTCACCGCACAGCAAACACATTGATAGTTACTTTAACCTCTCTATAGCTGTCAACAGTTAACGACCATTTAATACAAAAATTTGTAAATAACTAACTCTGGGCAATTGAATCATTAAGCTGTAAAGAGCGGACTCCAACTAATTGAAACAAGAGATGTCAACAGCCTTTCGACAAAAATATGATCGGATACAATCGCCGTGTTTTAGTTTGGCTTTTTACCAGTCAGTCCGGGGTAAGGAAAATTATTTTCGGTAATATACGTTTGTGGGTAGGGCCCTCCTTACTTTTCGTTTCCAACAAGCAAATATACTGATGATGATGATCGCTTATAAATGTAGCGGTCTCAGCAATCCTTGTCGTCGTTTCTTTAACTCATGATTCTTTTGTACGTTTTTATGTACTGTCGGAGGGGAAATGGAGGAGGAAGGGGTTGGGGGAAGAAACGATGAAAGAAGCTTTTTTTAGATGTTCTGGGAAAATCACATCATTCTATGATTTGATATTAAATATATATTACCGAGTTCCTTTGTTTTTATCTTTTTGCTCTTCTTATTTTCCTCCTTGCCAGATAATATTGAGAAGATTGATGTTCATTTCACCTGAACCATCCTTGATCCTTATATAAAGGGGCTTAGTGCTAGTAGTTATGGGGTCAAAGATGTATATAGCACCCAGTCAGTAGTTTAATTGAAATAGAGGTAATGCGTATAGAGATGTTCATTTAGACTAAAGTTCCTACGATACGACTAGCTTATTTTCAGATGAAATGGTTTTTCTTGAGGACTTTCATTTGAAGTGAAAAGAATGTTCATTTGAATATGTTCTCCCCCCCCCCCCACTCCCGGCCTCATCGTCAAACATTCGTATGGTGGTGATTTGTAACACTTTTATAGTGTTGAAAGCTTTGGTTTAGAATCTGCATTTTGAATACGTCATTTTATTGTAGATCCCTCACCTAAGACCCGCTGAGTACAGAAGGACTAGGCTGCCCAGAAACCGGAGAACTATAAACCGTGCCTATGGTGGTGATTTGTAACACTTTTACTTCTGATGTTAAAAATTATAATATGGAATATTTATCCATTCAAATACATTATTCATCTGCTGCAAGACTAATTATTCATTAGCTTAAAATGATAATATTCATTAGATCAAAGATTGACATTCATAAGCACAAAAATAATAATTTTCATCACCTCAGAGGTTTTTTATTCATCTATTATAAACTACACATGCAGCAACTAAATATATTAGTGCATCTCCACACCCCATCCTCACCTATTAACTAGTGAAGGTGGTTTGTTAGTTGACCCAATTAAGTATATTTGTAGGATCTATGGCATCTTCATCAGATACTGCACATTAGACCGAATCAAGACATCAAACATTTGTTCAATTATGTGTTGAGGAGGTTAATAAAGGCAATAGACCTACTTTAAGTTTCAACAAGATTGGATGGTCCAATATTGTTGATGGTCTTAATAAGCTTGAGAACGTGCGATACCAAAAAATTCAAGTGAAAAATCATTTTACCTCAACAAAAAAAGATTACTTAGCATGGTAAAACTTGAAAGTGAAACCGGACTTGGGAGAGACCCTATAACAGGTGCAATCACTTGTGGGGAGGATAGGTGGAAGACGTTTATTCAGGTAAATTACAATTATATTTTTTTTCACTTATTTTTTATTATTTTATGTAAGTTGTAACAATTTTAATTTTTTTTGTAGCAAAACCCAAGTTGTAAACACTTTCGCAACAAGCCAATTGCCCATTTAGACAAGCTTCGGTTAATCTTTGGTGGTACTCATGCAACCGGAGAATATTCATGGGCTCCATCTCAAGGGACTCATCCAAATTTCCATAAGGATGATGAAGAGTTAAGAACAAGTAATGCGAGTCCTTCTAAATGCCAAAAAGTCATTGAGATCGAGGGTTGTGATTCTAGTGATTCAGATGGTAGGACATGTCAAAAGGAAAAGTCAAGCAACAAGCGCTCTAAGAGTCAACAATCTAGTTCTCGTAAGAGAAAAGAGTCATCTAGTGAGAAGCTTGATAATAAGTTGCTACAATTATGTGAATCTGTATTTAAGAGTAACGATGATCCTCCTTTGCCAACACATCAAGCTTCAACAACCCCACCATAAAAGAATGTTTAGCTATTCTAAATGCCATGGCTGATGAAATTTCTAATGAGTTATTTATTCTCAGTACTAATGCTTTCAAGAATCCTAATAACAGAGACATATGGATGTATATGGCTCCCCAAAAGCGTAATGTTTGGTTGGAATCTTTAAGAGATTCATCTAAAAGTTAATCAAGGATGTTAGGTTGTTATGGTATTTTGTAAAAGACTAATTTCTTTGAGAGTTTTTTATTTTCTATTTGTAAAACTATGAAGTATGAATTATGTTGTTTAGGTTGAACTTATGTAATTGTTTGGACTTGTGACTTTTAGTATTTTAGAATAGTCTACCTTTGATAGACTTTAGACGATCAATCATATGCATATCATATTTTCTTGAATTAGCTTTGAAATATTCATGTTCTTTGATGGAAAACATAAGTGTTGTTTGTTGTACATAATTTTATGCATATATATTGGATATACATATAATACAAGTGATGCATTGATTTTGAATAGATGGAAGATCAGAAAAAAAGACTACTACTACTTTTACTTGTACTGCGATATTTGCGAAAGAGAAGGAAGACATCTATTGAGAAGCAAGCTTGTTTGGAATCTTCTGAAACAGGTCACCAGTTTGTTCAACGTATATTAAATGGTCATGATAGGCTATGTCATGATTTATTTAGAATGAAGAAGGATGTTTTTTTAAGGTTATCAAGTTTTTTAAGATCAAGGAAGTTGCTAAATGATACTTATAATGTGACCGTTGAAGAACAAGTGGCGATTTTTTTATATACAGTTGGTCACAATGAAAGAAATAGAGTTGTGCAAGATCGATTTCAGCATTCTGGAGAGACCATTAGTAGATATTTCAACAAGGTTTTAATTGCTATATCAAAAATTGCTGGTGAGATTATAAGGCCTCATTGAAGCCTTGATGAGGTTCCTCCTGAGATCATAAATGATTCGAGACTTTGGCCTTATTTTAAAGATTGTGTAGGAGCGATAGATGGAACACATATCGATGCTTGTGTTCCAAATAATGAACAAATGCCCTATCGTAATCGTAAAGGTGTATGTTCCCAAAATATTATGACAGTTTGTTCTTTTGATATGTTGTTCACATTTGTGGAAGCTGGATGGGAGGGGTCGGCTCATGATTCTCGAATATTCCAACACTGTATTCGAAATCCCAACAAAAACTTTCCTCATCCTCCTCGAGGTAAATAGAATATTATTTTATATGTTAAGCATGAAATATTATAGTTGAATAATATGAACTTACATTTTATGCAGGTAAATATTATGTGGTTGATTCAGGTTATCCCAATACATCCGGCTATCTTGCGCCATTCAAGGATACAAGGTATCATCTATCCAATTTTCAAAGAGTTGGCGGTCCACAAGGAAAAGAAGAGTTATTCAACCATTTACACTCGCCAGTGCGAAATGTCATTGAGCGTTCCTTTGGTGTTTTAAAGGCTCGTTTTCCCATCTTAAAGCAAATGCCGAATTATAGTTTGGAACAACAAATGTTTATTGTCATTGCAACAATGACAATTCATAATTTTATTAGATTGAATGGAATGGATGATATATTATTTGATGAGTTTTGTAGCAGAGAAATATATGAAGAAAACAATAGGAATAGAGATGTTGGACAACATGTAGAGGGTAGAGCTGCTAGAGAAATGTAAATGGTACGGTGTAGGATTGCAGATGATATTTACCATGCACGTCATTGAACTATTTGATTTTATGATGCTTATTATAAATTTAAGAATGTTTATTGTATAATATAAACTTTGATCATTGTCACTATTTGAGTTTTAGATGTTTGTGAATTTTATAAAGTTTGTTTGGTGGTTGTTCATAATTTTTTTTAATAAGTTTATAATTTTTATTTTATAATTTTTAGTACTTTGTAATATCTTTATATTTTTTTATACTTTTTAATGTTTCATATGCTTTTTAATATTTAATATTACATAATTTATATAGTAATTATTACTAAAAGATATATATAGGAAGATAAAAACTAAAGATAGAAAAGAAAAAGTAGTTTTGTAGAAAAATGAAAACCAAACACTAATAAGGTACAATAAGTAGTTTTTTGGCATTAATCACTTATATAATAAAAGTAAAAACAAATATACATATTACTTATAAAAGTAGTTTTAATCTAAAAGTAGTTATTAAAAATAAGTAATACCAAACGACACTTAAATTTCTTTTTGCCAAAGACGTGTGTAGCGTTCGGACAACACAGAAGACCTAAAATTTCTAAGATTCTGTTTAACAACCGATTCTATTCTGGAATTTTCTTTCTATTCTTTTCTTTTCTTCCCAAAAAGAATTTTGTTGCATTTTTCTTAACTTTATTTAGAAAATAAAATTGCGAAATTTTGTATAAATTTCTAAAATTTGTAGTTGAAAATGAGACCGAACATTTATCCTAAATACAGAACCAGTGATTGAAATGAGGCAGAATTCGAAGCCTAAACAAAAGTCCTTACTGAATGAATATAGTTCAGAAAAATTAACGTCCGAATTTTAAGAGGGTACCTGTTGGGAACTCATCTGTGCGAGAATTTCCCGCCGGAAAGCGTAGACAGGCAAACCGTCATCGAGGCGCTGGCACTCCCGCTTGATTAAATGGTGAATCCGACTCCAATCCTGTCCATCTTTGAAGTCAAAAATTTGAAACCCTTCACCTCTTCTGACCTCCAAGTCCTTCCCTTCAAGAAGACCATGTATACAACTCAAGGCTGCCCTGAATTCTTCAATTCTTTTAACAATCAGATCCCTTTCACGCAAGAGACCTAGTTTCTTCTTTCTAAACTCTTCAAAATACGAAATTCGAATTGGCTTTCGAAGCGATCCCGATATGCCATTGATTTCATCCAGCACACTCAGAAGTTTCTTCTGCCACTTCTCCATCAACTCGCCGTCATTTAAACCCTTAATTCGCTCCAGAAATAATGATTTTAATCGATCATTGAGTTCAACCTCGTCAGAATTCACCTTTACGTAAGATATCAATTTAGGGGTCAATCCATGATCACCGTCTAACCGCGACGCCCAAAAACAAACAACTGCATCAAGCGCGCAGCTCCACTCGGCGAAATTCAGCATCACCCTGGAAGTATTAGGCTTAAAAACGGGAGGACGTGTAGGCTGGGACTTGCATTTGGTGATCAGAGCCTCCACTGCTGGCCTTGAAACGGGGCCACGGTCTGACCGGAGTTCAACGACGAAGTTCGGACGGGTGCCATGGGGAAGGTCCGACAAGGGTGCAGGTGGAAGATCTCGGTCACGGTAGAGAGGCCGTACGGACCGGAAATTGGACTGAAAATATGGTGTTTGAAAGTTCCCTGAGTGGCCACCGCAACGGCCACCGGGAAAGGTGCCCGTCCGCTGCATAAGTAAGAGAAAAAGGGTAAAACTAAGGCAAATAAGAGGAAAGAGTGGAAGGGATGGAGGGTGAGAGGAGTTGCAGAGAATGAACAGTGAAGGAAGCACACGAAAAAGAAGTTGGCAAGGGCGCGGGAGAGGGAAAGGGAGAGGGGCCAGAGGGTCGAGACGAGCCGACTAAAACAAAATTATGCCGGCGGTAGATTCTAGAGTGCGGACTCATCAGGTCAAAACGGTAATAATGGAAAGTTTTTTTTTTTTTATGATGACTTGTACTTTCTTTTTTTTTATGATTTTCGCACGATAATAATTTACGTTAAATTATTGAAGGTTTATACTAACATTTAAACATAGTAACAGAAACTCTTAGAGCCTGCGTGGCAAAAATTTTGTTGCGTCCGTCGTTGCTTCGACGCAGCAAGCTACAGCAACGGAGGCTATTTTTTATGCCGACGCAGCATCTAAGTCTGCTGCATGTTTTTAATATTGTAACAACAAATAATAAAAATTTTACAATAATTTTTTTATTATTTGATCAATAAAAAAAATTATTAATATTTTTTGTCAAATGTCAATATTTTATTTGTTAATTAAATTTTTTTGGATAATTTATTATCCTCATTATTATCTTCGTATATTTTTTAAATGATGAATTTTAGAATCTATAAATAAATTACCTTCATATCATATTTTTCACAGCATCTTCCATCTTTTATTATTATTATTGTCATTATTGTTATTGTTATTATTATTAATTAGCTATAAATCTATTTTAATGCCTCTTTTTTAAAAAAAAAAAGAGAATAAATTACTCTTATTTAGTTACTATTACTATTATTATTAATGTTATTAGTTATAATTTTATTTATGTTAATCTTATTTGGTTATTGTTATTATTGTTGTTGTTATTATCTACTAAAAATTTATTTAGTTACTCTTATCTAGTTATTATTATTATTATTAGTCTTATTAATTAATATGTATTAATAATAATAACTATCTAGTTAAAAATTTATTTAGTTACTATTATCTAGTTATTTTTATTGTTATTATTAGTCTTATTAATTAATATTTATGTTAGTATATTTAATTTCTATTGTCATTGTCTTTATTATGGTTGTTAGTGTTATTATTAATTACTATTAGAAATTGTTGATCTTCTTTATTTTTACTACTACTACTATAAACTCTATTAATTTTTTATTTAACACTAATATTGTAATTATTGTAATAGTTAGTTAGTTACCTTCAAAATGGATTCAAATCATACCATCAACAAAGGCAAAGGTAGAGTTAGAAATCAACTAATTCCACAAGCTCATCCACCCCGTCAACAACCACAAAGTAGCCAACTTCGTCAAGGTACACAACATATTCAAAATATGCAAAATTATGGAGTCCAAGTACCTAATATGGAATATTGGGAAATTTCTCAAATAAATTCCAATACCCCAAACCTTTCACAACAATTCCAACAATTTGATTGTTACACACCAACTCTAGATCAATCACAAACTCAAAATTTTCCACCCACTCAATACAGTCAAAACTCACCACCATTTTCTCAACATCAACCTCAACATCCATCATCTAGACAATTCGATTCGTACTCACCAAACCACTCTTATCCACAAGCTCAAACTTTTCTACCCACTCAATCTGAAAGATGGAATTTTAATCAAGGAGGTTATTCACCGGAACCTTCGATAGATCAACACCCTATGACCCCTGGTTCTAGTAGAGGTTCATAGATGTCACAAATGCTTTTTTCTACTTTCTTGACACAACTTGGTATGAACAATGTCAATGAAGAAATTGGTGGAAATGTTGAAATTGGTGGAAATGTTGACAGTGGTGGCAATGATGATGATGATGAGGAGGAGGAGGAGGAGGAGTCAGAGGGGGAAGAGGAAAGCCCTATTGCTGACATACACTCGAGGAAAAAAAAGCACCCAAAGTTTACTTGGTCTAGAGAAGATAGCAAGACATTAGTCCATACGTACATTAATGTGATGAATAATATCTTTGTAAGAACTAATCAATCGTCTGATACTTTTTGGGGTAAAATCGCTGAAGGCTATAATAAATTTAGAGGTTCTAGTCGTGAACGAACCCCTAATCAATGCAATAATCACTATAGGACGAGTTCGAAAGAAAGCGCAAAGTTTAGTGCTGCATACAATCAAGCGCTTAGAAAGTAAAAAAGCGGAGAATCAGAAATTGATGTTTTTGATAAAGCACACCAATTCTATATAACTACTAATGGTAGGAAATTTAACCGAATTCATGTTTGGGAGATATTGAGGCATGAGCCAAAGTGGAAAGCCAAATATCATGACTCACCATCTGAAACTACAAGCAGTGGGGTTAAGAGGAGTAGGGTGAATGAAAGCGGTGCATACTCGAATACATCCTCAAATCCCAGTACTCCAACTAGTGTTGCCCCCCTAATAGAAGAATTGTTGCCTCGTCCTCTAGGCAAACAACAAACAGGAAAACGTGTTATTGTCAACGAGGTAATTAATTCAGTAAATGCAGCCAATCAATCAATAAATGAGGCGTCTCACACAATTCAAAATTATGCCAAAATTGTAGAAGAAAAGATGAAGTTGGAAGCTCATAGAGCAAAAATTGATGAGGATAAGATCAAGATGAAGAAGTGGAGACGATATGAGAAATTATCATTACTACGAAATAGAACACCTCAACAAGATAGGTGGTTTGCACAATTGAAAGCTGACTTGTGCCCTGAAGATGATGAAAGAGGAAGACTTCTGATTAATGCTCCTATCTATTTTTATTATGTTGTTGTATGTTTTATGCATTTATGTTGTATTCCAAAGTAATGTTATAGTTATCCGCATTTTAACTTTTTGTACTAGCTTTTGTTTAATTTTTACGATTTTGATGTATTCCAAAGTAATTTTCAACTTGATGGTTGTGTTCCAAATTAATGTGTTGTATTCCAAAGAATCATTAATGTTTTAGTTGTCAGAATACCAATAATGCATGCACATGGGTATCTTTGTCTTTACGTAGCTCGTTATTTGTGTTATGCTTTTTAGGTAAGAATATACATTATTGTAGACACATTGGATGCCTTTTTTTTATCCAATGCATCAGAATACCATTATTATATGCACATGGGTTGCCTTTGTCTTTACGTAGCTCATTATTTGTGTTATTTTTTTTAGGTAAGAATATACATTATTGTAGGCACATTGGATGTCTTTTGTTTTTATCCAATGCATCAGAATACCATTATTAGATTCAAATAGGTGACAAAGGAGTGACTCCCAAGATTCACCCCCCAAGTATCCCATTCTAGTCTACAACCTCGGCATCGACCCCATTGAGTTCATGGTGGCAATGAAGATGATAGGAGATGAAGTTAGAAGGCCTAGTAAACTTAAGAGAATTATTGAGAATCACAATATGACCAAGTATTAGGAATTACATGTGGATTATAGCCTCATCATCACCAATTATATAACCCTTGAAGTTTGAAGTGGCAAACTAATCAAGAATGGCACCTAAAATTAAATTTGGAGAGAGTGCAAAGTCCTAAATACTTTTGACCCCTCTCCATGGCACAAAACAAGAGGATTCCACTTTCTCTCAAAGCTAAGTTGTCGGTCAAAAAAGGGATAATTGTAACACCCCAAAATTCACTACTTTTTTTTTAAAAAAAAGCGGAAGCAATTCTAATAGAAATACTTAAAACCCGTGAATTTTGGAAATGTTACCGCCACACTTAGTACCAGACCGGTTCTCTTCGACCGTTCCAGTACCAAGTGCTAAGGCTAAAGAAAAGATTTACATTAAATTCAAATCAACAGTTCATAAAAGAACTCAAAAGATCATACCTTAAAATCAGAGTACGCATAAACGTTTATAAACGTAATAAAATAGAAATCAGAGTGCGAAATCAAAGAGAATAAATACTCCAATACAAAGAGATAATAGCAGGAAATAAAAGTACATAAAGAATGAAATACGATCACAACTCTCTCAAACGTAATAAAATAGAACTATAATATGGCCACAACTCTCTGGAATCTCGAGCCAAACATTCTCAACACTCAGCCCCAACTGATATCTCGCCCACCTGCACAAACCAAAAGGGCATACTACTCGTGGGAATGAGCAGCACCCATGAAAAGGGTGATCAGTACGCTACGTACTGAGTAAGGTAACAGAGCACTAAGACCGACACATAAGCACACAATCCATGCAGATTAATAACAGGCATAATCCAACATAGCAATATAAAGGTATATGAACAATTCAGGTAAACGTACAAAGGCCCATGAATAATTCAGATTAACTGTTTAATTAATCTCTTAGTAGAATCTGATTCACACCATGCCTTTTATCAATCCATATAAGTACAGGAACACCCTACTATTATTGCCGGTGGGCCGGTCACTTGCGGGACAAAGTCCACGCCACTATTATTTGCCGGTGGACCGGTCTGGCTCCTGCTCACATGGGGTTCCACTGTAAGTAATTAATATATTTTAAGTGTCTTTAACAAACTCGGGTTCGTTTTTATTGAGCTTGAGTCCCCCACTATTATTCGCCGGTGGACCAGACACTTGCGGGACAAAGTCCACACCACTATTATTTGCCGGTGGACCGGTCTCACATAGGGTAATAACCCTAACCACTATTCCTAACCGGTGGATCGGTTGGACCCGGCTCAATAATCTTTCGCTTTAAGTGATTAATATCTTAAGTATTTTATTCAAAGATTTCACCCTGGTCATGCATGAATCAACACACATCACAAATCACAATTACCCTTTAATCACCAAATATACTTGATACGACAAAACCCTAAGCAGTTGCACCAAACCCTAATTATCCACACGAACCCTAGCTCGGTTTCCTACGTACCCATATAATGTTCCACGCACTATTTTCCCTTCAAATGTTCAATCACCCAAACAACACTTACATTATTTTCCTCAAATCCCAAATCAGCGTTCCATACATAAACTTCACTCTCATACAAACTTTACACATCCCATGCAATTATTAACTTCCATGCAAACCCTAATACCACCATACCACCGTTAACCATTATGCAAAACCCAAAATCTCATCATACAAAACCCTAAGTTCAATCCACATAACCCAAAGATTCATTCATACCAAAACCTTAGATTCAAACCATATACAACCCAAAGATTCATTCACACAAAACCTTAAATTCAATCCATACCAACACAAAGATTCAAATCATATAAAACCCAAAGATTTTTCCACATAATACAATTGATTAGATTCTCCCCTTTCATAACCACAAATTATATTCTCCCATACAAGACTATAAGTTAGATTCTCCCACATAAAATCATAAATTAGAATCTCCCAAGCAAAACCATAATTTGGATTAATTGGATTCCCCCAAACAAATCATAAATTAGATTCTCCCAATCAAATCATAAATTAGGTTCTCCCATATAATGTCATAAATTACATTCTCCCCAAATAACGTCTTAAATTAGATTCTCCCTAACAAACCATAAATTCAATTCTCCCATATAACATCATAAATTATATTGTCTCCCACAAAACCATACAAAACCATAAATTAAACTTCCCCATATAAAACCATAAATTATATTCTCCATACCAAAACCTCAAAAATCATAAATCAGATTCTCACACACGAAACCCTAAAATTCTCCATTTTATTCCTTTACTCATGAATCAATGGAATACTTAGGTCAACTCATATCCATTAATCAACTTCTTTCTCCATCCTCCTTTTTCATCCTTTCTCACACATAAAAATCATATCAACATCCTCACATGCATGTCTTACAGGGTCATACACAAATATTACACATGCCATACGAAAACATATTTCAACTCCACGTCATATCATATACGGCATAATTAATAATCATAAACATAGAATGCATAGCATATGAATCACACAATGCACATTAGCACATAAAATGCCTTAGCACCCCTTACCTGAAACGACACCGGTCTTGGAGCACGTTCCTACGCCTCCTTAGGGCTTTGACCAATTAATAACATACTAAGAAAATAACCTTAACAAAATTTTAACTTTGCTAAAGACATAAAAATAATAGAGATATTATAACCCTTGATAATATAGGGTTAAAGATTTTACCCTAATGATAATAATGATACTAATATAATAATATCAAAGATAATAAAACTAATATCAATGAGAATATAAATAATAATAACAATAATAATAATATTAATAACAATAACATATAAGCTTTTAAAATAACTAATGAATTACCATTTATTTAATATTAATAATAAAATTAATAACATATATAATAATATTAAAATAATAAAGATAATGATAATATTATTATCAATAGTTATAAGAACAATAGAAACAATAATACTAAAATAAATAAGTGCGAATGTTAATACAAAATTAGGGCCTAAGATTTTCCAGAATAAATAATAAAACGTTAATAATAATTATTCTAATAACTATAATATTAATAATAATAATAAGAAGAAGAACGATAATAATCCCATAATAATTCAATTAATAACTTAAACTTCGAAACTAACAATAAAATTATTTTATTATCACTCTCCACCTTGCAAGTACAATTCAGCATAAAATTTCTCATCAAATAATAATAAAACATATTAAGAATATAAATATTAAGAATAATAATAATGGTAATTATATGCAAATAATTGAAATAAATTAAATCAAGGCTTATAATAATATGGAAAATGGTTGAGAGGGTCTAGGGTTCAACCTTAAGCTGGTGGGGATAGGTGGCACCGGCGGTGGTTCACGGCGGCGGCGGCGGTGGCCGGAAAAATAGAATAACAAAGAGAAAGATGGATGTTGGGAAAAATATAGGGAGAATTGAGGTGATATAAGAGGTGTTTATTGTTGCCCAGGAGGAGAGGGACAAAATGATGGTGGTGGTGCAGCCAAAGGTGGCGGCGCACGGCGGTGGAAGGCGGTTTAAGGGTTCGGGGTCAAAATTCCGGCGAGAACGAGCATCTAACTTTGCATGATTATTGAGGCTCGTACAAGAAGAATCGAGAGATGAAAATGGTTTAGTTAATTAGATGAACTTTTAGGGAAGAGAATGGAATGTTTCGGTGGCGCTGAGGTTGGCTAACGGCGGCGGAAGAGGCGTCTGAAGTCGCGGTGGTCGGCACTCGAGCTGAGGGTTTCGGGGAAGAACCAACTCCAAAAACTCATACAATCTAGCTATTTATAGATTGTAGATGGTATAATAGGATTTTGGAGGTCGGCAGGAAGTTATGGGTTGTCAGAATTTGGGCAGCCGGCGGCGGAAAACGGTCGACCAACGTTTGGTTTGCTTCGACGGTTCGCGAGGTTGGGGAGAAGAAAAGGGCGAGACATAACATCGAATAATTATTCCAAGAGTTAAGAGGAAGGCAATGAGACAAGAAACGGCCGGTATTATTCATCGTAACCGGAGATGCCATTGACGGAGTCGAAGGTGCAGCAGCGTCGACGGAGGAGGAAGGAGGAAGAAGGAAGAAGGAAGGGAGGCGGACCGGTCGGCCGGGGAAAAGAAAAGAAAAAGGGAGAACCGGGCGGTCGGGCGCGGGTCATTAAATGAAACGGTGAGTTTCGGTGGTAAAGAAGGCAAAACGCGGCGCAGAGACGGCAGAAGGAAGACGCCGCGCGGGCTGGGCCGAAGGAAAGGAAGGCGGGGGAAACTGGGCCGCTGCGCTAGTCCCAGTCGAGGAAAAGAAGAGGAAAAAGAAAAAGAAGAAAAAGAAAGAAAAAGAAAGGAAAAAGGAAGAAAGAAAAAGAAAAAGGGAAAAAGGAAAGGAGAAAAATAATTAGTTTGGGGCCAATTAAATTAATCTAAATATTTAGGATATTTAAATAAAATAATATTTAAATCCCTTTTTAGGCTAAATTAGGATTTTTAAAAGATTTTCCATATATTCCATTTTAATTAGCAAAACACCCTAATTTTCTTCCATTAAATTATTTATAAAATTAATATTAATTTAAAACTGTTTTCTCATTCTTATTTTAAATAAAATCATTTATTTGATTAATTCCCAAATTAAAATCTTTAATTAGCTAAAATACCCAAAATTTCTCCTAATTAAAATACTTATAAATTTATTCTTGATTTGCCCTAATTAATTTTCTTTTATTTTAATTAAAATAATTTATTTAATTAATCTTTATGACAAAACCTCATTTAAATATAATATTTAGAATTAGAAATTTTCGGGGCATTTCAATAATGAATAATGATAAGCCAGTCAAGTTTGATGATGATCTATACCTAGGTAATTCTTCTTTTATAGATAAGGATGAAATAAGTACGATGAAAGAAATTGCAGAGGATATGGATTGTGTATGTTCTAATACAAAAGATGCACAAAACCTGCCAAAGGAACAAAATGACATCTAAAAGGATAGGAAAGAGTTGAATGGAACTCAACTAGAGATGATTATGATTAATGAGCAAACCCTAATAGAAAATTCAAATAAAACCCAAATAGTGTTGATGGAGGCATTGAAGAAATTAAAGGATTGTTCTAATCCACCATTACCACCTATGATGTTATTGAGGGATAAAGTTATGCACAATAGTAACCCATAAGCTATAATCCAACTTACATATAAAACAATGGATGTTTATGAAGGTATGGTGATTGCTTTTAGTAAGGAGGAGGATGTTATTGAGGAGTGGAAATCTTGGAAGTACTTGCTAATAGGATGTGTATTTAGGATGAGGTCAAATTTCTATCAAATATAATTTTTTGTTAAGAAACAATGGTTATATGATGTTTTCCCTAAAATATTCTCCTATGATCAAGGATATTATATATTTTAGTTTTCCTCTAAGGAGGAATGTAAATGAATCTTACAAAAATTGTATTAGACCATCTTAAAAATACATATGGTATTAAAAGGATGACATGAGGATTTTCTTTCAATCCAATTGAGTTCCGTTTTTGTACACATTTGGTTCATTTGTTAGGTTTGCCATTGCATATGTGGTTTAATAATTTACTAAGTAGAATTAATAGTTTTAGTGTTAGACCTATGGGTATGGATGGGATGCTAGCACAGAAAGACATAACTTCTTTTGCGATAATTTTAATCGAAGTAGATATTCACAAAAGTTTACTAGATTTTGTTATGATCAAAACTCATATGGGTTCTCTAATGAAGTAAATAGTTGTGTGTGAATGGAAACCATTTTTTTTAACTCAAAAGGACATCTTACCGAACATTGCAAACATGTCTTGTCCTCCAAAAAAATAATGGATCGTGAAGCATTATGGTAAGGTGCATATGATAACTCATACTCAAAAAACTATGACAACTCCTTATTATGATCAGTAAGCCCGACATGTACAAAAAAACTTCTAAGAGTACCCATTAAAGTAACACTAAGCAGAAAACCCCAACACCTCCAATGAGAAAAATGGATGGGACACGAGGCAAGCATTAGTTGTAGTACACAAGATGTAATATCCCCATTTTTCAAAACCAACCCATAAGAGTGATAAGGAATAATAAATGTAGAAGCCAAAATAGGATGAGGATGTTATTGCCATAACTAGTATAAGTGTTGTGGAATAATGTTGATTGAATAGATCTAAACGAATATCATAATCAATAAGAAAATTAAACAATTGATAATTCAATCATAAAGTGGAATAATTAGGAGAAAATAAATATATTAATTCATGCACGATTCAACTAAGCAATCAATCACTTACACAAATTAGTAATTCTCTAATAAGGATGACACTATAGAGAAGAAGAAGATTGGCTTACATAACATGATAGCTGGGGTTTTATCATATCTCTTTTATATCAGATAAAACCCTATAATATAAAATAGCATGTTTCATAAAGTCACTAAAAATTATGATCCGTGTTAGGAAACATGAGACCCCTAGCTTTTACCCAAAAATTCACATCAAAACATTATGTGAATAAACATAACCCTTGTTCATCACAAAATTCACAATATCAGCATCAAAATTCTCTATCCCCTGTACGAACCAAAATAATATTATGTTGTGCATCAAACACCCAGTTAAAGCTCACAATTTTCTACCTTGACACAGTATTTGTGATTCGTGACATGGAAAGGCTTCTACAAAAGACCCATGGCCCAAAAAAAGACCTTGTGACCTATGAATACCGATCAAGTTTGAGAAACCCTTGGACTTACCCATTGTTTGTGACTTTGTTAGCATATTAGTCACATTATCTAATGTGCCCACTTTTTCCAACACAACTTTGTTAGTAGTAATAGTGCATCGTATAAAGTAATATTTGATGTCAATGTGCTTCATTCAAAGATAGAAAGAATTATGCTTATTTTCTAAACATATAGTACTTTGGCTATCACCTCAAATGACTAGAGCGCTATGAACAAACCTCAGCTCACGTAATAAGCCACTAAGTCACATGGCTTTTTGAAAAGCCTCTGTTATAACTATATATTCTACCTCATTAGTGGATAAGGCCATCACCTACTCCAAGGATGACCTCTGGCTAATAGCTAAATAACAAATGCAAAAAGTATATCCATTGGTATATCTCATTTTATCAAGGCCTTCACCGTAATTAAAGTTCATGAACCTAACCAGCGAATTAGTTGATCTTCCATACTTTATACAAGCTGATAATATACCCTTTTAAGTACCTCATAATCCACTTCATGGCTTGCTAGTGATCCTCCCCAATTTCGCCATATATCAACCCACAATACCAAGAGCTTGAGCGATATGAGATTATGTATACACTATGGCATACATATTACAACCAACAACATTTGAATAGGAAATAGTAGCCATGAACTCCTCTTCCTCTTTATATTTGAGATAATACAAGGTTGAAAATATGTAGTGAGTAGCCAATGGAGTGCTCACCAACTTGACATGCCTTATATGAAACTTTTCCGCTACCTTTTTCACATAGGACTCTTGTGACAAGAATAAAAGCTTCTACTCACGATCTCTTAATATTTTCATGCCAAGGATCATATTTACAGCTCCAAGATCCTTCATCTTAAACTCACTCTTTAGCATTATCTTCGCCTTATCAACATTAGACACATCTTTTACTACAATAAGTATGTCGTCAACATATAGTAAAAGATACATAAGTGAGTCACCCTCCATCTCCTTCAAGTACACATACATCATACTCACTCCTGGAGAAATCATGTAAATCTCCTCCTCAAAATTACCATGCAAAAATATAGTTATAACATCTAATTGTTCTAACTCTATATCATGCATAGCTATAAGCTCAAATAAAGTACACATAGAAGTATGTCTAACCACATGAGACAATACCTCATTATAATCCATGCCTGGGATCTCATTGAACCCACATGTAGCTAAATGAGCCTTGTATATTGGTCTCTCGATCCTTAGAGTTTGTTTTTTAACTTGCACACCCATTTGTTGTTGGTTATCTTCTTCTTCCTAGGTGTACTCACAAGTTCCCATGTATGATTCTTCAATGAGGAATCCATCTCCTCCTCCATAGCAACACACCACTTAGTAGAATCATAACTTACAATAGCATATGAGAATGATGTTGGTTCATGCACATCAACAATCATCTCTACACTAGATAAAGCATAGCCAACCAATTCTTCAAAATCATACCTGACTAGAGGACTAATAATTTTATGTACTCTACCTGGAACAACACTCCTTTGATCCACCTACTGCTTGGATTCACCCACTTTAGGAATAGTGGGTCTATCATAAGGGTCTCTATTATCCAACTTAACCTCAACCTTCACTTGGCCTAAAGCTTTATCCTACTCCACCTCCTTAGATACACCATCACAAAGACTCAATTTTTGGAATATAGATTCATTGAAGGTAACATCCCTACTAGTCAAGAATTTAGATGCAGGCGGGTCCCATAACCTGTACCCCTTTACTCTAGATATAAAACCAAGAAATATACGCTTCTCATCTATAGGATCAAATTTACCATCATTCATATAAGTATAAGTAGGGAAACCAAATACATGCAAATTAAAGTAATAAACTAGCTTATCAAACCATAAGTCCTAAGGTATCTTCAACTAAATGGATTGATTTGGTGTTCAGTTCACCAGGAATACTACCATGTGAATCACCTTCGCCCCAAACTCTTTGTCTAGCCTTCCCTATGATAACATATAATAAGCCTTCTCTAATAAGGTCTTGTTTGTTTGGTCAGCAGACCCATTCTATTGTGGTCTCTTAACACAATTATGGTATCTCATAATCCTATAGACTTTGTAGAAATTAGTAAAACTCTGCTTAACAAACTTAAGACCATTATTTATCTCGAGACGCTTAACTTTCTTCTCTAGCAGGGTCTTTCAATGTTTGAAAACACCAAAAACATCATTCTTGTTCTTTTAAAAAATAAACATACATTTCTAGAGAAGTCATCAATAAATTTGAGCAAGTACTATAAACCTTCTTTGGAAATCACTCTTGTTCTACCCTATAAATCTGAATAGGCATACTCAAGAGGTGCTCTCGTACTATGCTTAGCCACTAAAAAGCTAACCCATTTCAGTTTACCAAACACACAATGCTCACAAAATTTTATAGTACCCATACTCTATCCATCCATCAACCCCTTCTTAAAAATCTTAGTTAGTCCCCTAACACCCATGTCCCCTAATCTCATATACCAATGTCTCGTAACATCCGAGTTTATCAACCTCGGCGATATCACAGTAATTGTCCTTATAATAGTGAAATCCACCAACTCATACAATGTCCTAACCCATTGCCCCTTTATCACCACCAGAGTTCCTTTTGTAATTCTCAAGGTACCATCCTCAATAACACATCAATACCCATTAGAATCCAATAAACTTAAAGAGGTGATATTCTTAATCATCTTAGGAATGCTTCTCCCATTAGATAGTGTCTTGACCACACTACCATGAACATCACCTTCATCATCCCAATCTCAATAACTTTGCAAGCACCATCGTTGCCATCAAGACAACTCCACCCTAAGTCACCTCGAACTTCTAAAATGAACTTTGATTGAGACATATGTGGTAAGATTACCTAGAATCCAAGATCTATCTATCACTAATCTTATAGTGGCAGTTAATACATCTCTATCACTATCATCTTAGGAAATAAAAACATTATCCTTCATACTGGATGACTCACTAGACCTAGCATTGGACGTCTTATTAGGACAAAACTTCATAATACTCCCCTTCTTGTGACACACATAGCATGTCACAGTATTTTGCCAAATCTCTAACTTAGATCTATACTTTTTATGGTCACCAGGCCCTCGCTCCTAATTCCTCCCCCATGTTACAAGCCCCTCACTATGTGAGTCTTCAAAAGTACTATAACACCCCAAATTTTTTTATTAAAAATTTTTGTTTTTAGTGTAATCATAATATCAAAATAAATAGGTGTTACCATTGTAATTAACGTTCGTTTGGCTTACCATACCATCTTGTGAGATTTGACTGGATATTTGAGTACAACATAATATTATGTTGGTTCATACATGTATTGGAGAAGTTTGGTGTAATTTGGAGTTATGTGTGAGAAACACAACAAGATGTGTTATATTACACAGAACATGTTTCCTTGAAGAATTCTTGATGTGTTTTGGGTAAAGGTCCAATGTAAGGAAATAAAAAGGGGGCGTGTTTTTGCTTATTTTTGAAACACATTGATTTGCTCCGTAGGATTTTTACTTCTATAAAAGGAGATATGTTAAAGCTTTAGTCATCAAGAGTCATACATCCCAACTTCTTCTTATCCTCCATTCAAAGAGAATTATAGATTTGTGTGATTGAGTGATTAATTGATTTAATCATATTGTAAGTACACAAGAACATGAATAAGGATCTCTACCTTTTCCTAAATTGTTCTATTTTGTGTGTCAGTTCTCAGTTGTGCATAGTCTTATTAATCTTGATTTGGTGTGAATCTCTCTAAAATGACACTCAAAAAAATTTGGTATTAGAGTTACATTGTTGAAGAGATCCATTCATTAAGATGGGTACAATATTTGATATTGAGAAGTTTAATCAATCCATAAATTTTGAATTATGAAAATTGAATATGCGGGCAATTCTAATTCAGAACGGTTTGGAAAAGGCTATATATAGTTATTTGAAGAAGCCAAAATTGATGAATAATGAGAGATTATAAGAAATAGATCTGAAGTCCTTCTCCACCATACAATAATATTTATCAAATGAGATATTGTGGGAAGTGGTAAAAAAATCAACAATGGCTGCATTATGGTTGAAGCTAGAGTCATTGTACATGATAAAATCGGTAACAAATTGTCTACTGTTGAATAGTTAGCTTCATGACCTAAAACTAAATGAGGGTCAATATTTAAAAAGTCATTTATATGAACTTAACTCTAGTATTATGGATTTGAATAATACAGATGTCAAATTTGATGACGAAGATTTGACCATTATGTTGCTATGTTCATTGCCCATAAGTTTTATATTTTTTTGAGACAATTCTGTATGGGAAGGACGAGTTAATCCTTGAGGATGTGAAATTTGCCTTACTATAACGTGAGTTGATTGATAGTTATCTGACTAGTATCAGTACTTTTAGGGACTCACATAGTAAGTGATTGATAGCTAAGGGAGGCCATAGGAGTGGGGGTCTGGTGATCGTAAAATGTTTACATCTAAGTCGAAGAGTTGGTAGAAGAATGTGACATGCTATTGGTGTCACAAGAAGGACCATGTTATGAAGTTTTGTCCTAACAGGAATTTCGGTGCTACGTTTGGTGAGTCATCCGATACAAAAGATGACGCTATGGTTTCCCATGATGATAGTGATGGATATATGTTATCGGTCACTAATATACACAATAAGATCAGTGATAAGTGAACCTTGGATTTTGGGTACGCTTACTACATATGTCCCAATCAAAGTTAGTTTTACATGTTTGAGGTGAATTAGAGTGGAGTTTTCTTGATGGATAATGATGATGCTTGTAAAGTTGTTGAAATTGGGATGGTGAAGGTGAGGATGCATGATGGTGTCATTAGGACAATGTCCCAAAGATGACCAAAAACCTCATATCTTTGAGTTTCTTAGATTGTAATAGGTATTGGTGTGTTATTGAGGATGTTACCCTGATAATTACAAAATGGGCTCTGGTAGCAATGAATGGGAAGTGGGTCAAGACACTATATAAATTGGTAGGTTCCACTGTTATGGGGACAACTAATGTGATATCTCCGAGTTTGTTGGATTCAAATGTTACGAGACTTTGGCATATGAGACTAGGACACATAATTGTCAAGGGTCTAACTAAGCTCTCTAAGAGGGGGTTGTTTAATTGACAAAATACATGTATTATGGACTTCCGTTAGCACTATATATTTAATAAGTAGAAGATGGTCAGCTTTTCTAAAACGAAGCATAATATAAGAGGGCTTGTTGAGTATATCCATTCAAATTTGTGGGGTCTAGTGAGTGTGGTTTTTAAGGGTGGTTCACAGTACTTACTCACATTTATTGATGAATTCTCTAAAAAGGTATGGGTTTATTTCTTAAAGCGTAAGAATGATACTTTTGGTGTTTTCAAATGCTAGTTGACCTTGATAGAGAAGTAGATTAGGAAGTAGGTTAAGTGTCTCGGGACAAACAATGGTCTTGAGTTTGTTGAGGAGAGTTTCACTAATTTCTATTAAGACCACGGGACACAAAGACACTACACTTGTATTGGAAGACCATAATAGAAGGGGGTTTATAAGCGGATGAATAGAACCTTATTAAATAAGGCCCAATGCATTTTATCATAGGGAGGACTAATTAGAGACACTTAGGCTGAGGCTGTTCATATGGCATTATACTTGGTGTATCAATCACCAAATCAGTCCATTGGTTTGAAGACAATAAAGGATTTGTGTTCTAGTAAGCCAACTAATTATTCTTATTTGCATGTCATTGGTTGTCCTACTTATGCTTATGCAAATGATGGTAAGCTTGAGTCTAAAGCTAAGAAGTGTATCTTTATTGGTTTTACATCCTGAGTGAAAGGATATAGGTTATGGGACCCATCTGCATCTAAGTTTTTAATCAATAAAGATGTTACTTTCAATGAGTTTGTGTTCCTCCGGAAGATTAAACCCTATGATGGTATCACTAAGGAGGTGGAGCAATAGAGTGCTTCAGTCTAGGTGGAGGTTGAGGTTGAGGTTGAGGTTGAGTTGGGTAACAGGGATCCTTTTGATAGACCCACTATTCTTGAAATGGATGGACCTAAGCATCAAGTGGAGCAAAGAGGCATTGCTCCAAGTAGAGGACGGAGGATTGTCAAGCCTCTAGTCAGGTACGATTATGAAGAATTGGCCGGTTATGCTTTATCTAGCACAGAAAAAGTTATTAATGTGCATGAGTTAGCATCATTCTTAGAGGTTATTGAGGGTACTGATTCTATTGAGTAGTGTGTTGCTATAGAGGAGGATATGGAGTTCTTATTGAAGAATAGGATAAAGGAACTTGTGAAGTCATCAAGGAAGAAAAATATTGTTGATTACGAGTGGTTGTACAAGTTTAAATATGAAGCTCTAGGGGTTGAGAGACTGAGGTACAAAGCTCATTTAGTTGCACGTGGATTTAGGCAGGTTTCAGACGTAGTCTATAATAAGATATTTTCTCCTATGGTTAGACATATTTCTATTTGTATCTTACTTGCGCTTATGGATTTGCATGACTTTGAGTTAGAACTGTTGGATGTCAAAATTGCATTTTTATATGGTGAGATCAATGAAGATTTACATGTGATATCCTGATGGGTTTGTAGTTTAGGGGATGCACGATCATGTATGTCTGTTAAAGAGGTCGTTGTATAGTTTGAAGCAATATCCTAGCAGTGGTATAAATCATTTGATCAGTTTATGCTTAAGTACGGTTTCCCTAGAAGTGAGTATGATGGATGTGTGTATTTGAAGGAGATGGAGAGTGGCTCACTTGCATATCTTTTGTTATATGTTGATGATATGCTTGTTGCATCAAATTTATGTATGATGTTGATAAGGTGAAGGCAATGCTAAAGAGTGAGTTTGAGATGAAGGATCTTGGATTTGTGAAGAAGATCCTTGGCATGGAGATCATTAGAAACCATGAACATAAGCATTTGTAATTGCACAAGAGTCCTATGTAAACAAGGTGCTAGATAGATTTCATATGATGGTTGCCAAGAAGGTTAGTAATCCATTGGCTACTCATGATTGTCTGCTTTTGATTGTTCCAAATCTAAAGAAGAAGAGTAGTTTATAGCGATTGTTCCATATTCAAATTCTGTTAATCGTATCATGTACGCTATGGTGTTTACATCGCCTAATATAGCTCAAGCTATTAGCGTTGTGAGTTGATATATAGTGAATCTAGGAAAGGATCACTAGCAAGCAGTGAAGTATATCCTTAGGTACTTGAAGGGAATGGCATCAACTTGTATTGAGTATGGGAAATCAATTAATTTGTTGGTCAGGTTCGTGGACTCTAATTGTGGTGGAGAGCTTGATAAAAGGAGGTCCACCAGTGGATATGTTTTTTTTTATCTTGGCGGTTCAGCTATTAGCTAGAAGTATTCCTTGCTGGATGTGATAGCCTTGTCAACTACTAAGGTTGAGTATATGGCTATGACAGAGGCTTTTTAGGAGGCCTTGTGGCTTGGTGGTTTAGTATGAGAGTTGGGATTTGGTCATGGTGCTCTAGTTATTCATGGTGATAGCTAGAGTGCTATCTATTTAGCAAAGAATCAAAATTATTTCCATCATTGAATGAAACATATTAACATCAGGCATCACTTTATTCGGGGTGCTCTTACTACAGGCAAAGTTGTGTTGGAGAAAGTGGGTACTTTGTATAATCCAGCTGATATGCTAACAAAGCTACTGACCGTAGGTAAGTTCGAGTATTTCTCAAACTTTACTGGTGTTCATAGGCTATGAGGCCCTTTTTTGGGATAGGATTTTTTTATAGATCTATACATGTCATGTGTCATAAATATTGCATTAAGGTGAAGAATTGTGAGGTTTGACTGGGTATTAGAGCACAAAATAATATTATTTTGGTTCGTACATGTGTTGGAGAAGTTTGGTGTAATTTGGAATTATGTATGAGAAACATGAGGGGTCACGTTATATTACATAGACTATGTTCCATTGAAGAATTCTTGATGTTTTTTGGAAAAATGTTGAATGTAAGGAAATAAACACAGGGGTCCCATCTTTTCCAAACACAGACCGTATTTTTGCTTATTTATGAAACATGTCATTTTGCTCCGTAAGGTTTTTTCTTCTATAAAAGGAGACATGTTGAAACCCTAACCATTGAGAGTTATGCGTCCCAACTTATTCTTATTCTCCACTGAATTCTCCATTCAAATAAATTTTTTGATTTGTGTAATTGATCGATTTAATCATATTGTAATTACACAAGAGCACAAATAAAGATCTCTACTTTTTCCTGAATTCTTCTATTTTGTGTGTGAGTTCTCAATTATACATAATATTGTTAATCTTGATTTGGTGTGGATCTCTCTAAATTCATGCTAATTTGCAATACATCCTTACATCAATCACAAGAAAAAATAATTTGAATATAAAATGATAATTTAGAGAGAAGAGAAATTGCATGACATTAATATAGTTGGATATTAACTTTGAGTACAATATCTAAAATACAAAAAGAGATATTATGGATTTAAGAGTACAAAAAGATATCTGAGTAAAACTATCATCCAGATAAGATGAGTCTACACCCAAGAAACTCTAATATAAAAGTCACTTCGTTCCACACAAAGCATCGTATGCAACAAAGTCATCTACTGGGTCCTCTTCGACTTGCACATAGACATCTGGGTGGTATGCTTGTGGAAACAAGCATCACCCATAAAAAGGATGATCGGCACACTATGTGCTAATTAAGGTAAGCACACAAGCAAGATATATAAAATAAGACAAGGTAATTACTAACCCATATCTCATTATTATATATAACATGATCCATTTTTTTTATTTACGCTAAGTTTAGGAATCCCACTATTCTCATTCGGTGGAACAATATTAATAATTTGTAGCCCTAGGGAAGAACACTCCTGACTACTATTCTCTATTGGTAAAACAGTTATCAATAATATAAAACATCGAGGCAAAATGCTTTTAGCCACTATTCTTGTCCAGAGAAATGGACAGGTATAACCGATCATGACTTATGTAGTCTTTTACTTTAAGTGATTAATATCCTATTAATGATTATGATTGTTCTCATAATGTATTTCAAATTTTGTTCATAAACCAAACTACTTTTAACCGATAGAATGGTATCAATAATATACAACCCTTGGGAAAAATGCTCCTGGCCACTATTCTTTACCAATGGACTGTTTATTAATAATATATAACTCCAGGGTAAAATACTTCCAGCCACTATTATCATCTGGTGGAATGGATAGATACAACCAATTTGGACTCATATGATTTTTCATTTCAAATTATTAGAATCTTATTCATAATTGTTTTGATATGTACATATTATAGTTGAATAAAGTAAAACACAACCACGTAAATTTCAAGGCCATTCTCAGGGATTAAGTTCATAAAACTTCCTAATAAACCCTAATTTCACATTTTAGGCATAACTTCTCCCATGTAGCTCGTCTATCCACCAAATTTAGTATGTCTTTCTCAAATATCATTATTATCAACATAGCTTAAAATCAAGGCATAACTTCTACATCTTACACATGCGATAACAATCCTTTCCCTATAATTACTATTCATAAAGCTCACAAAATCCTAATATCATAATTTAGGTATAAATTTTTTTTCATAAGATTCACATAATCACCAAATTCAATATACATTCATAAAATTATAGTATTAACAACATATCTAAAATTTGTGGTTTAAATCTAACATTTCGCACATGGGATAATAACATTAACCTTTTTGAGTTATTATTTCTTAATTAAGCTATTTTCTTATTTTGTGGAACTTGTGCCATTCATAATTACTCCAAACACTTCACATGATATCCTTAGTATATTTTAAATCATCTATTAATCATCTAACATATTAAACTACTAGAATTTCTATATGAATCCCGTATTGACCAAAATGTCTTTAAGGGCAACCAATTGTCCTTATTTTACAAAAAAAATCTTATACTTCGTTTCCTTAATTCCAAATACTTTATTTATCATCTTACATCTTAAATATATATTTCTCATTTATCATACTTATTCAATCCATAATACAATGCCACATATCCTACTGATTCTCTTAGGGTTTTCAATATATAAATTATTATAACGATATCGCATGCTCCTCGAGTTACCCAATTTTCAACATATAATATCATATTACCACCTCATAATATTGATTAATATGAAATTAACAACATAAACACAGCCACACAATAATACACAAATTATACAAGGCAATTAGCACAAAACCCTAACTAATATTAGTATATTTACTAAAAAAAGGTACGGATATCTAAGTACGTATCACATCTTGCCTCTTCCAAAAATTCTAGTAAATAACCTAAGAAAAAATCCACAATAAACCATTAGAAGTTAATAATATAATTAAGGAAAGGCTATGGTATGGAAGATTGAAAGGATGAAGGAAAAACTGAAATAAAGCTTGAAAGTGTGATTGGGAAAACTTTGCGTAACAAATGATGTTGGAATGGTTTTGATAGTTGAATGTTGGGGCGGCAATGGTAGTTTTTGCCATTGCTAAGGGGTGGGAAATGGTGGTGGTGGTCGATCCTTAAAAAGGGGGAATGGTGGGCTTAGCTAAAGGAGGGTGGTGTGCTATAATGGACATGGCCAAATGGTGGGGGCGTGCAATGATAGGCATGGCTGAAGGGTGGGTGGGGATAGATGGCTTTAGCCAATGCCCAAGAGGGTGGAACAGTGGAGGATGGTGGTGGTAGGGGTGAAGGAGTAATGGCGAAAATTGTCGAAGGTGGTGGATGGTGGAGAGGAGAGGGAGGTTTAGTTGTTTTGCCAAAGGTGGTGACAGTGTTTCAATGGGAGTTGTTTGTGGTATGGGCATGGTATTAGCAAGGGTTGTCATTGCAAGGGAGGGAGGTGTGGTAACTGGTATGGGTGGCTGGTGGTGGTTTTTTAGGTGTGTTTGATGACGACAAGAAGGAGGGAAATGGTTTGGGTTGGTGGTGATATTTTCAACATAAATTTTAGAGGGAGGGAGGAAGTAGTTCGGGCATTAAATGCGGAGGCCTATGAGTATATATATGCATATACAAAGGGAGGTGAGATGGGAAAAGAGGAAAGTAGGGATGGTCCATGGACGATTGGGGCATGGGTTGTCAGCAAACACATCGCGTAAAGAGTGGGAGTTGATGTGTTGATGGGGGTAGGGTGTATGTGATGGCATGGTAGAGGAATGTTTTGTGCAAGAAGAATAGGAGAAGAAAGGAAAAAATGGAGATCAAAAGGTGGGAAGAAAAAAGGAAAAAGTGATTAGGCTTCGTTTTAGAATTATAGTTAGGTTAGGATAATCTAAGTTACGATATCAGAATAATTCAGTATTTGTTTGAAGTTATTTATGAAAAATAGATATCTAAAATAATTATTTATTTTACAAAATCAATAAATAGATCCAAACAAGTCGGACTAAATTTGCCAAAGGACCCAAATCATAGAGATGGTCGGTTTCCAACTATTTCAACCGTACTCTGGGCTTCACAACGGAAGGACTTTTAACTTACTGCCTTACTGGGCCTGCGCCAAGTACGAATCCTAAACCCTACTTTTTTCTCCACCGAACCGGACAAGACGGATATGTATATATATTATTATTGTTTTCCTTAGCAGCGCAGCCGAACGCCCTAACAGAAGAAAGAAAAATGCCGGCTGGTCACGGTCTCCGATCAAGAACAAGGGATTCGTTCTCGAGGCCATTCCGCAAGAAGGGTTACATCCCACTCGGTACATACCTGCGCACCTACCATATCGGCGATTATGTCGACGTCAAGGTGAATGGTGCCGTCCACAAAGGTATGCCACATAAGTTCTACCA